>SNQJ01S0147372.1:3189-26951 GCA_010110895.2 Picea sitchensis
CTACATGGTTGGAGGCACTTGTTAGTAGTATTGTTGACACATGGTTTATGGATGATGTAGCATACTTGTATTGGTATATTATTAGAAGCACATATTGATCTTTGTCATGATTATGAGTTGTTGTGTTATGCTTGGTTGATGCATATATTTGAGAGTTGTATTCGTGATTAACCTTGGTGAGTAGATCTGATTTGGATGATAGTATTGATGGTACATGTTGATTACAGGTTCTTTGGTACAGATTGGTGCATGGTTGATGCACTTGTTTATGGTACAGGTTGATTACAGTTTGTTTGGTATAGGTTGGTGCATGGTTGATGCACTTGTT
This sequence comes from Picea sitchensis, assembly GCA_010110895.2. Taxonomy (NCBI): domain Eukaryota; kingdom Viridiplantae; phylum Streptophyta; class Pinopsida; order Pinales; family Pinaceae; genus Picea; species Picea sitchensis. Next base: position 3,518 of record SNQJ01S0147372.1, read on the forward strand.
TATGGTACAGGTTGATTACATGTTGATGCATGGTTGATGCATGGTTCAGGTTATTGGTACAAGTTTTTTGGTGCAGGTTGATTGGTACATGTTTACAATAGTATATCTCACAGTGATAGTGTGACAATGGTTCCCTCATTCTACTTATATGTCAGGGAGGTTGGACAGGGAAAGGACATGTGGTTGTAGCCACCTTCCGATTGTAGCCGAATAACATAGGGGGTTGTAGCCATAGAATTGGGGAGTTGGATCTTCCCTCAGGTTGTAGCCTGAGAAACTAGGGGGTTGTAGCCTCCTTCTGGTTGTAGCCAGAGAATTGGGGAGTTGGAACTTCCCTCAGGTTGTAGCTTGAGAAACTAGGGGGTTGGAGCCTCCTTCCAATTGCAGCTGGAAAACAAAGGAATTTGGTGCTTCCAATGAATGCAATTCTTAAATACATATAAGAAAAAGCATTTTGTGGTTTTCGCCTGCTTTGGGTTTCCACGTAAAACACCGGTGTAATGCGTATGTGTATGATTGTTCATTTGTTCATTGTTTATTTACTCTGCAACTATTGGATGATAATACTACATTGATATAACACTTGCATTTTATGGTGAAAAATGATTAGATTGCTCTATTACTTATTCACCCCCCCCCCNNTGTATGAGGAAGATCTCACTTGGATTCGTCCATACCTCTAATCCAAATAAATAATTCATCAAGCCAAGATCCTTCATTTTGAACTCAGAGGCCAACTCCCTCTTGCACTCGATAATGAGCCTCTCTACCCCCATAAGGAACAAATCATCAACATACAACATCAAGATCAAAGGATCACCATCAACAACCTTGTGGTAAAGGTTGGGATCCACATTGCTCTTAGTGAAGCCCAATGCCATCAAGTATGCATCAATCCTGGAGTACCATGCCCTAGGTGCCTACTTGAGTTCGTACAAGTCCGTTTTCAATATGAAAACATGAGACTCCTTCTCATGTATCACAAAGCCCTGAAGTTTCTCTATGTACACTTCCTCCTCAATCACATTGTTGAGGAACATGTTCTTAACATTTATTTGATGCAATATCCAACCCATAACTGAAGCAAGAGAAATAATAGTCCTGATGGAAGTGTACTTGGAAATTGGAGAAAAATTCTCCTAATAGTCTAGTCCCTCTTTCTAAGAGAATCCTCTTGCCACAAACCTTGCTTTGTACTTATCGATGCTACCATTTGTTGAATGCTTGGTATTGTAGATCCACTTGGAAGTCACCATTGGCTTCCCATATGGTCTCAAAAATATCTCCCACACATCATTCTTCATGATGGATTGATATTATTCCATCATGGCATCCTTCCAAACCTGTTGGCATGTTGTCTCCTCATAACCAGAAGGTTTAGAATCAATGATGTGACTCATCAATGCCATATAACTTGAGAACCTTTAAGGTCATTTTATCTCCCTGAAAGTACTAATGGGAGTTGCATGCCTCTCTACATATTGCAAAGTGTCATGAAGCCATGTTGGCCTATTATTGGTCACTACAACATCTCTAGGTAGATCCACTTTCTTTGTTGGATCTATTGACTCCTCATGATATTCTAAAGGATGAATAACTAGACTAGAGGGATTTGTACCCTTATCCTTTGTTACCTCCTACTCCTCACTATCAATCTTCATATGATACTTACTAGACCTCCTGAAGGATACCTCTTCATCAAAAGTAACATCACGACTAACCTCAATCTGATGTTGTCCCAGAATGTAGATCATGTAGGCCTTAGAAGTATCATTGTATCCCACAAAAGTACTCTTCTTTCCAGAAGGTTATAACTTCGTCCTTTTCTCTTTGGGTACATGGATGTATGTTGGACAACCAAATATCCTCAAATGACTAAACTTTGGTTTCACACTTGTGAAATCCTCCTCAAGAGTCTTTTCCCCCAAGATCCGGTGAGGACTCTTGTTATGGACGTACAATGTTGTACTCGATGCCTCTCCCCATAAGAACATGGGTAAATACTGATCATGAATCATGGATTTGACAACCTCTATAGTGGACCTGCTCTTCCTCTCTACAACCCCATTCTATTGTTGGTTGTAAGGAACAATCAACTCCCTCTTGATCCCTTCCTCCTTGCAGAAATCATTGAAGTCTCTGGAAGTGTACTCTCCTCCATTATCTGAACTCACCACCTTGATATTCATCCCTGTCAAGTTCTCTACCTAAGCCCTGAACTCCTCGAATCTACTGAAGAATTCATCCTTGGTCTTCATGAAGAAGATCCATGTCTTCTGGGAGAAATCATCAATGAATATCACATAGTATAGGAATACTGTAATATCCCCAAGGACGAGCCCCATTTGTATTTATGAATTGTAAACATGTTTTGTAGGCTGGTGAGCCGAGTGTTGATAAGCTGGTGGGATTATGTGTTTATTAGGCCGGAGAGCCTAGGTGTTAAAGGCCAGGAGATTGTTTTTGTATATGTAATTATGCAGATCATTAATAAAGATTAAACATCATTGCGTGCAGACCGACCACGAAGAAAGATTGATGGGGGACTAAGATTCCACTAGGATGGGTAAGGGAGAGGGGGATGAGAGGTTAGGAAACAAAGGAGCTAAGCTAGGGGGATTAACCCAAAAAGGAATATTATAATATATTCCTAAAATAATGAAAGTATTAAAGTGGGGGAAAATTAAACCCAGTTATCCTAAGTTCTTGGGAAAGGGAATGAATGCAAAATGGAGCGCATGCATCTCCAGGAAGACAAGTGTCGACCTGGGCGCATGTAGTTAAAATCCGAAACGTCGGCTCGTGTTGGGGGTTCGCTTCCCATTCTGGCCATCCTCGCCTGACTCGTAAGATCTTCGTCATCGACCTCTACACCTTCACACATCTCTGGAACCAGGAAATCATGAAGCCAACCTATGTTGTTTTTACTGTGAAGCCCAACACATCCTATATATTACCTGAGTCGTGTTGTGTCTTAGTGGGGACTGTTGTCATTTTTGGATGTCCATGCCCAATTTTCCTGTTGCTTCTGTCACTCGTGAGTTAACCGAATGTTGTTGATGTTGCTATTATCCTTACCTTGCGGGAATTGAGTTGAAACTGGTTGAAGAAGCGGGTTTTTAGGTCCCTGGTTGAAGAGGCAGGTTGTCAGACCTATGAGAAGCTCTCTCAAGGTGAGAGAGTTTGTTGGGAAGCGGTTTTCTCATAGATAGAGTCCAGCACCAGCTACGGAGCTCTGAGAATTCTTGATCCGGCCTGTTGTCGAGACCCTGAGAGGGGAAGTGGAGCAGTTGATGGAATGTGGAACAATGAAGGTGCATATTCCCGGGGTGGAACAAGCATGTGGGGAATAAGAGTCCATGAGTAGTGGGCATAAGAAGGCTCCTGGAGCGAATCCTTCCAGTTGCACTGTGTAGTTTCCTGTAACCTCAACCTAGTCTAGGATTCCCTTGCCTTGGGTGGAGCTTAGTCCCAGCTCGGGGGTGACCCACTGCTGAGCGTGATGAGCAGTGTGGTCTATGGCTAGGAGGTTTGTGGAAGGTCTGCACATAGGTGGTTTTACTCCAGTTAAAAGATACATAACATTTATGTGATTAATTATGTATGTTATGCATGTTTGTGTTCTTGAAATGTATCATGTGTTTCGTTGCATGTGGACTTACTGTCAATTCCATTTGAATCTGTATGGTATAAGTAACTCTATGTTAATTGTTTTAAATTCATTAAAATTCATGTCATATATATGTGAGCTGGAATGTTTCAGGAAGTGACGATGATGTCTGCTAACACTTATTGATCTTCTTTTCCTCTTAGGGATCCTACGACTCCCTATTTTTCTTGAGTCACTCTCCTTATCCAACTTCTTTTCTATCCTTTCCAAACTCTGCATCGACTTTAAGTTGAATTCTCCCTATCGATCCCTGGCTTTCATGAGATTTTTGTTATCTGCTCAGTGAGCCTGAGCATATTTCTGCAATCTTTCAATGATTTTCATCATATACCCTTCCTTATCCATCTCTTCTTCGTGCCCATTGGAGTTTGATCCTTCCACTCCCAAATGGACATCCGTTCCTTTTACTTCATTCTCTGAACTGGAAGCATTTTGTGCCTCCTCCATTTCTCTGCACTCGGTGGCAATTTGGTTCGGTTCTGACACTTGTTAAACTCTGGAAACATAATGTGCAGTCAATTGAAGTTTGTCAGGCCACCAGTCCTTAACATTTTCCACGGTATTCATAAAAAAATATGACTCAAGAAGACTTTCAATTTCCATTTTGTGGTTCTCGATCAATCAAGAATTCCCGCAGATCTTTTCTTTTTGATATCTACTCTATTCTACGATACTTTTTGGCACCAGTCCCTTTCTCTTAGCTCCCAACCACGCGATCATGAGCCATGAACAAGCACTAGATCAATAGGTTCTTACTCGAGCCTTCAGGCCTTCGACTGCAGAAGTTTTCAAAGCACAACACAACAATATATCAGAGCTCTGGATTCCTGAACTCACAAAGTAGGGCGGATCATCAATCCATGTCTACTCAGCATCCGATGGCTGACACTTACTATGGAACCTCAGGCATCTAAGTTTCGGGGTTCGGGTCTTCGAAGCTTCGGGGCTTCGAAGGATTTCACATCCGCACATATGAACCATTAATCTCCAAACCCTTCCATGTCACCTTTGGTGATGTCATTAAGTCACATCACTTAACGCTTTTCCAATTTCAGAGGCATGCAATGGTGGTTTGGAGTAACCCACTTTTCATCCTGCAATTCCTCTGATGCTGACACGTAACCCCTCCGTGAACCACAGTTTGGATTGCGGGACCGCCTTGGAGAATTAACTTCCGTGCAACTTGGGTCCCTGCAATGCTTCTTGGCCATTGATCTTGACATATTGTGATCAACGCCAGTGTGGGTCCGCCAACCTTTAACTATGTTATTTAACCTCAGGGCCCACATAGTACAACTGTCAACATTCCAGGTGGGGGCACACAATAATTCAATCCCATCTCCTACTAGAAAGCATAAGATATCTGGAGTGGATGAACTGAAGGGAGAAATGAACAAGATTAAACCTTCTACGTTTGATGGAGAGCACCAAAAGGAGGAAGATGTCGAGACATGGTTGCTTGGCATGAGGAAATATTTCCAACTACATAATTATTCCCCTCATGCAGAAGGAATAATTGTGATGTATCAACTGAAAGGAAAGGCATCCATGTGGTGGGATCAACTTGTGCAGGTGCAACACATTAAAGAGAAAAATATTACTTGGAAAGAATTCAAGAAGTATTTCGAAAATAAATACTTGACTAAAAGATACTATGACAGAAAGATGAAAGAATTCTTTGAACTCAAGCTGGGTAGCATGTTTATTGATGAATACGAACGAAGGATTTTGGAATTGTTGAAGTATGTCCCTTTCATCAAAAATGAGACTGTCAAAATTCAAAGGTATCTGAGTGGAATGCCACCTTCCATCAATGACAAGATCCAGTATGATGATCCTAAAACTATGGAAGAAACTATAAGAAGAGAAAAATGCTTATATGAGCAACAAAGAGAAAAGCCCACTTTTCGGAAGGCTTAGGATGACCATAAGAAGTTCAAGAAAGAGAAGAGCTAGAAGGGAAACAAACCTCCCTTTTTCATAAACAGTCCTTAAGGAAAACCATCTTTTAGAGAGTAGAGAATGACTGAAGTAAGGTGACAAAGGAAAAGGCAAATGCCCATTCAATGTTGGGGCTATCAGGGAAACCACATGTACAGAGATTGTCCCCACAAAAATGGCAAAGTGAGAGTTGTCTACAATGTTCAACAAGATGAAATAGTGGAGGACATGGGCAATAGATTACCAAGGATCTATGTCGCCCTGAACAACAAGCAAGTTGAATTTCAATCACACATGATTGAAGTTGAAGGTATGATCAATAACCATATCTTTACTAATTTAATTGATTCAGGGGCTAGTCATAGTTATATAGATCCTAGAATGGTGGAAAGTTTGCAATTGCCAAGAAGCAAGCATGGAAAATCTTGGTTAGTGCAGCTGGCTACAAGAGCCAAGAGAAGGATTGTTGAGTTGGTTAAGTCATGTCTAGTGGACATGAATGGACCAAGCACAAGGGTTGAATTGAACATCTTACCTCTAGGTTCCTATGACTATCTAATTGGGATGGATTGGTTGGATCAACACCATGCCATCTTAGACTATCATAACAAGGAAGTCAATTGCATGGATGAGGAAGGAAATTCCAAGGAATTCCCAGAGCAGTTACTGTCAGAGAAATCTCAGCAATGCAGCTGAAGAAGTGCTATGGGAAAGGCTGTTAATTATTTGCAATCCACATGGAGGAAGAACCTGGGGATAAGGTGTCAAAGATCAAATACCATGTGGTACTAAAGGATTTTGAACATGTATTCCAGGAGGTACCCGGACTACCCCCGAAGAGAGATATTGACTTCTCTGTAAACCTGATGCCAGGAGCAGCTCCAATGCCAAAAGATCCTTACAGAATGAGTACACCAGAGCTGAAAGAACTGCAATTGCAGCTTGAAGAGATTTTGAAGAAGGGGTATATACACCTAAGTGTGTCACCTTGGGGTGCCTCGGTCCTATTCGTGAAGAATAAATATAGGACATTGAGATTGTGTATTGATTTCAGACAATTGAACAAAGTGACTATTAAGAACAAGTATCCTCTGCCAAGGATTGATGATCTCTTTGATCAATTGAAGGATGCTAAGATATTTTCAAAAATAGATATCAGGTCAGGATATCACCAAGTAAGTATAAAGGATGAAAACATCAGCAAGACCGCCTTCAGAACAAGGTATGGTCATTATGAATTCACAGTGGTGCCATTTGGGTTATCAAATGAACCTGTTGTTTTTATGTGCCTAATGAATGGTGTATTCAGGGAATATCTAGACAAGTTTGTCATAGTCTTTTTGGATGACATCCTGGTGTATTCCAAGTCAGAGAAAGATCATGAACAATATCTGAGGATGGTGTTGCAAGTGCTAAGAGAGCACCAACTATATGCCAAATTGAGCAAGCGCTCATTTTATCAACAACGGATCCATTACTTGGGGCATATCATTTCAAAGGATGGGATAGCTATAGATCCTAAGAATATGGAATCCATCAGAGAATGGCTAGCACCGAAGAATGTGTTAGAATTCATATCCTTTATGGGTCTAGTTGGCTATTACAAAAGGTTTATTGTAGGGTTCTCAAGGATAGCTCACCCCATCACTTCCTTACAAAGGAAGGAGAAGAAATTCCAATGGACAGAAGAATGTGAGAGAAGCTTCCAACGATTGAAGCAATTGTTAACCAATGCTCCAATCCTGAGGATTGCAGATCCGAATGAGGAGTTCATAGTGTGCATATATGTATGCAAAGAAGGACTGGGTGGAGTCCTCAGCCAGAATGGGTTTGTAATATGTTATGAGTCTAGAAAATTGAAAGAGCATGAAAAGAACTATGCAACTCATGATTTGGAGTTGGCGGCCATAATGCATGCTCTGAAGAAATGGAGGCATTACTTCATGGGAAGGAGGTTTGAACTAAGGACAGACCATAACAACCTGAAGTATTTGTTTGATCAACCAACCTTGAATGCTAGGCAGAGTAGATGGTTGGAATTCATTTGCAAGTACGACATTGATATCAAGCATATCAAAGGAAAGGAGAACAAGGTGGTTGATGCACTCAACAGGAGAGTGCATGAACTACATGCTACAACCATTAACATGTATCAAAATGATATTAAGGGAAGAATATTGGAAGCTGCAAATGTAGATTTGCAGTACATGGAATTGGTAGCAAAGCTACAACAAGGTAAGATGCTACAGGGAGGGAAAGATTACAAATTGGGAGTTGATGTAACACTCCTATACAAAAATAGAGTTTATGTACCTGATTTCCAAGAATTGAAAATTACGATTTTGAAAGAAATGCATAATGTGCCTTATGATGAGCACCCTGGATATCAGAAAACTGTGGCAGCAGTCAAGAGCCATTAATTTTGGTCAGGTATGAAGAAGGAAATTGAAAAATACATCGCCAGATGTATGGAGTGCCAGAAAGTCAAAGCTGAGCATGGGCACCCAGTAGGGTTGCTACAACCTTTACCCATTCCTGAGTGGAAGTGGGAAGTAGTGACAATGGATTTCATCAAAAGACTACCCAAAACTGACAAGAAACATGATTCAATCATGGTGGTGGTGGACAAGCTTACGAAAGCTGCCCATTTTATCCCATTGAAGACTACTCACAAGGAAGATAATGTTGTCGATATCTTTTTGAGGGAAATAACATGATTGCATGGTATTCCCAATACAATTGTGTTTGACAGAGACCCGAAATTCACCTCAAAATTTTGGAAAGGGTTATTCAAAGGGTTCAGAATGAATCTGAATTTAAGCATTGCTTATCATCCTGAGTCTGATGGGAAGACAGAGAGGGTGAATCAAGTGATAGAAGATACACTAAGGATGTATGTGATGGACAAACCATCTAAATAGGAAGACTACCTACACTTGGTAGAATTTTCTTACAAAAATGGGTATCAAACATCATTGAAGATGAGCCCATTTGAAGCACTTTACGGTAGAAAGTGAAACACTCTAATAAGTTGGGATAACCCAGTTGATAGAGAGGTAGTTGGGCCAGAGTTGCTCAAGGAAATGGAAGAACAAATGTTGAAGATTAATCAAAATTTGAAGGTTGTCTAAGACAGGAAGAAAAGTTATGCTGATAAGAACAGAACCCACAAAAAGTTTAAATGGGTGATCATGTTTTCTTGAAAGTGAAAGCCAACATAAGTTCTCTAAAGCTGGGAAACTGTTCCAAGTTGGCAGCTAGATTTTGTGGGCCATTTGAAATCCTAGAAAGGGTTGTATTAGTTGCATATATGCTTGCATTTCCTGCATTCATGATTGTACATAATGTGTTTCATGTTCATTTCTTAAGAAATATATACCTGATCCTAATCATGTGATTGATTGGAATGTGATTCAAGTGGAGCAAGACGGCGTCTTAAAGGTGCATCCGATGCACATATTGGACCATAAGAGAAAACAACTCTGGAATTGATCCATAGGGCTTGTAAAGGTCCACTTGGTATGGTCCTGAGGATGTGACATGGGAGCATGAGGATGCTATGTGGGCAGAATACCCGCATCTTTTTGAAAATTTTGAAAATCTTGTTGATGTTGTGTAAATAAGTTGCACTGAGGATAGTGCAAAAATAAGGGGAGGGGATTGTAATATCTCCAAGGACAAGCCCTGGTTGTATTTATGAATTGTAAGCATGTTTTGTAGGCTGGTGAGCCGAGTGTTGATAAGCTGGTGGGATTATGTGTTTATTAGGCCGGAGAGCCTAGGTGTTAAAGGCGAGGATCTTGTTTTTGTATATGTAATTATGCAGATCATTAATAAAGATTAAAAATCCCTGCATGAAGACCGACCACAAAGAAAGAGTGATAGGGGACTAAGCTTCCACTAGGCTGGGTAAGGGAGAGGGGGATGAGAGGTTAGGAAAGAAGGGAGCTAAGCTAGGGGGCTTAACCAAAAAAAGAATATTATAATATATTCCTAATAGAATGAAAGTATTAAAGTGGGGGAAAATTAAACCTAGTTATCCTAAGTTCCTGGGAAAGGGAACGAATGCAAAATGGAGTGCATGCAGCTCCAGGAAGACAAGTGCCAACTTGGGCACATGCGGTTAAAAGATGAAGCGTCAACTCGTGTTGGGGGTTCGCTTCCCATTCTGGCCATCCTCGCCTGACTCGTAGGATCACCGTCGTCGACCTCTGCACCCTCACACATCTATGGAACTAGGAAACTGTGAAGCCGACCTGTGTTGTTTTTACTGTGAAGCCCGAGACATCCTGTATATTACCTGAGCCATGTTGTGTCTTAGTGGGGACTGTTGTCATTTTTATATGTCCATGACCAATTTTCCCATTGTTGTTGTCACTCGCGAGTTAACCGAATTTTGTTGATGTTTCTATTATCCTTACCTTGCAGGAATTGAGTTGAAACTGGTTGAAGAAGTGGGTTTTCAGGCTCCTGGTTGAAGAGGTAGGTTGTCAGGCCTGTGAGCAGCTCTCTCCAGGTGAGAGAGTTTGTTGGGAAGTGGTTTTCTCCTAGAGAGAGTCTAGCACCAACTACGGAGCTCTGAGAATTCTTGATTCGACCTGTTGCCAAGACCTTGAGAGGGGAAGTGGAGCAGTCGATGGACTGTGGAACAGTGAAGGTGCATATTCCCGGGGTGGAACAGGCATTTGGGGAATGAGAGCCTGTGAGTAGTGGGCATAAGAAGGCTCCTGGAGAGAATCTTTCCAGTTGCACTGTGCAGTTTCCTATAACCTCAGCCTAGTTTAGGATTCCCTTGCCCTGGGTGGACTTAGTCCCAGCTCGGGGGTGACCCACTGCTAAGCGTGATTAGAAGCATGGTCTATGGCTGGGAGGTTCGTGGAAGGTCTGCACGTCGTTGGTGGTTTTACTCTAGTTAAAAGATAAATATCATTTATGTGCTTAATTATGTATGTTATGCATGTTTGTGTTATTGAAATGTATCATGTGTTCCGTTGCATGTGGACTTACTGTCTATTCCATTTGAATCTGTATGGTAGAAGTAAATATATGTTAATTGTTTTAAATTCATTAAAATGCATGTCATATATATGTGAATGTTCTGCGTAGTAGCGTTACCTGACCTGTGGATGGCCAGAGATGTTATAAATACACCCAAAGATGTAACTTCCATAGGTCCACATACATCTGAATGTAGTAGATCCAAGATCCCCTTGGACCTGTTGTCATTGCTCAAAAAATATCCCTTGGAATTCTTTCCAAGTGCACATACTCTGCAAATGCCATCATGCTCTACCTGAAGCTTTGGAAGTCCTGTGACCATCCTCTTCAATGTTGGTAAAGCCCTGTAATATAAGTGTGCAAATATTTGATTCCATAGCTCACACAAACTGATGTTGTCATATATCAATGTCTGGGTTAGTCGTCCCAACAATCTGTATAGATCTCCCTCTCGAACATCAATCACTGCTATGGATTCTATAGTAGCTATGTTAGTTATCACAGTGCGATCGTTCGCAACTTGTAGAGAAACATAGAGTGACCAAAAGAGTTGGCCGCACTATGTAGTGCAATCCTTAAGGCGATTGCTCCTTGTAATTAGAAAAATCATGACCAAAGGGAATGTGGTCGCTCTGTGTGCACATGCCACTCACGATCATGACCGTAAAATTGCAAAAAATAAAAGATCTAAATCAGATCTATTAGATTTGGCACTGAAAGATTTTAACTAACTTTAGAAAAGACTTATACTAGCTCTGACACTATTTTTTTATTTTTTTTTAACTATCTTTGATACCATGTTGAATTTTTCTAATTTTTAGATCTGATAATTATTGTCTTATTATTTAAATGCTATTGTTATCATAGAATAATTACACACTGAAAATCTCAACAAGAATTAGGAAACTCATTGAGAGGTTGTAACTAAATATTGTACAAGATGTTTTATTACAATTGAGGGCCCTAATATATATACTTGGGTGGAGTTCCTTTTCATTTAATGGACATGTCTTTTCCATTATTCTCTTTTCATTGTTTAATTTATTATTAATTATTAATTATTGATTATTTATATATTTATACATTATATTATAAATACATTATTTATATATTATATTTGTGTGGACAATTATTTCCTCACTTGCACGTCTAATTAATATAGATCGTCTCATCCTGGAGCAAGAAATGTGAGAGCACCTCAAGTCTATCCACTCCTCGTCAGGAGAAAGACTACACCCGGGCCATTCACCACTAGCAAAGCTTCGTGAGTAAATGAGTCATTTCCCTTGGTCAAATCAAGATGACCAATCTGGGAGAATGTTTTCCCGATGTTGTTAACTGGAGAAACATCAACATCCTGATCGATTCACCATTAGCCAAATAAGCATGGCCACATGAATGAATTTGTCATCTTCCCTTGGTCAAATCAGCATGACCAACATGGGAGAATGTATTCCCAATGTTAAAACATCAACAAGAGCAACAATGCACATCCCACAATAATGGCGACCGACATCTTAGTAACTTGTTGGGCACATGGAGTGTTCTCATGTATCTTTCTTGAACTTGTTGTTGTTCTTGATCATGAAAATCCATGAAAAATAGAAGTTAGTACACCAATAATTCCTTATAACAATCACAAACAAATCAACAAGATATAGATAGATATTGATCGCTTCAGTTCATCGATGGATCAATCACCAGTAAGAGTAGTAAGAGATTGTGAAGTATTTATAAAATCTTTCAAGGCAAATGGGTAGTTGGTGCATGCAATCTGTTATAGGGAAAATCAATTGCCTGAGGTGTCTGTCTATTGTAAAATCTAGTATTTTGCATGTACATGATGCAACCATGTGTCAAGGTGGCCATTGAACCAAACAAAAACAACAAACTCATAGAGTTTAATCGTGTGGTTCTTTTGAGGCCGCATATTTTGCATGATGAATAGATTGCTTAAACAAGACAGATGGAGCCACTCCTGTTTTTTTACATGAACTTATCCTCACCTCTCCTATATTTTATATTTTGACAGGATTTTGTTATGATGTTTTCTTTTGTAATAACATTGCTACTCTGATCTAGGTGGCCACCCACCTCTTCCAAGTGGCTCCTCTTGTCAGTTTTTAGTTCAACACGTTCTTTTGTACTTCTTTGTAATCGTGGGTTCTACACTTCCAAGGTTGTTTGAATCCCTACACATCTTCCAGGTGGATATTGGTGGCCTCCCACCTAATCCAACTGGCTTATTTTATATGTTTTCATGTCTATACATATTTATGTACTTCCGGGGCCTCTTGGGGCCCTAAACAATGTTTTTTGGCATGCCACAGTCAAACTATAGATGGAGTCAGAGTTTGATCACATAATGTGTATTTATCGAAAAGACCTTTCCAACGGGCTATCACGCGCCTAAAACGAAGATCGTATGTGGATTTAATGACCCCGAGAAGTTAATGTACTAACTTACCCAAACGAGGCCCACATGAATTTTGGCGTTTCATCTCTTAGGGTTAGGTTTTTTGGACATCTAGGTTTTTGGCATTCATGTTTATCATAAAAAGGCCTTTAGAGCCTCACTGTAATCATTTTCTTGCGAGTGAGCGTAGCCGTCACATCTCTTCTTAGAGATAAAGTTTTCACCATTCTAGCAAGTCTTGCACTCTGTATTTTTTACAGTCTCTTTACAATTCTTTCATTAATAGAAATCAAGTATTGCTATATTTCTCTATTTATGACAATTTTCATGAGTATTTCATTGTAATTTCTTTGCTTTCATTTTACTCTGAAAATAATACGGATCATACTCATTCTTGATTTTGGAGCAAATATTCATGAAATGCGTCGCACATGTAGCATTTGGCATTTTTCAAATAGTAATTTTTTTTAAATGGTGAAGTAATAATAGTTTCGATTTACATATCTGAAGTATCTTAATAAGGTGATCAATTTAGGTTTCAAATATTTTCTATACACCAACAATATTATTTTTGTTTGAATTTTTTTTTACCTAATCTCCAAACCTACAATCTTCCACAATCTATGGTGTGGTAATTCTCAAGAGTAACCAATAACATGCCAACATTTTTAGAACAAGGACCTGCACAATGACTATGCAGATCAAGTCGTTATCAGTGGTTGTGAGGGATTCAAACTTTGGAACAACGATGATGAGATATTACAACATCAAGAAGTTGGACTTATGTGCAACGACAAAGGAGGGTTTTGTTAATGCAGAGAGCACATCAACAAAAAAAGAATTTTTGATCATAGTAGTTTTCAAAATTAATAACTTCCCATGTTACCCTTCCTCATATGGAGGTACGATGCTTATAATTGGTACACAAAAATGGAGGAAGGATTATTGAGTCAAAGTTATAATTGGTAAAAAAAAAATGAAGGATTATTGAGTCAAAGTTAAAATAGTGCACAATGAGAACAATCTACTTGTGGGAAACCATACAATGATATAAGTTTATTTTATCCCAAGTTTGTTCATTATGTCACAAATTTGACATTGAATTTGGTATAAGTTTGTTCATTATGTCAAAAAATTGACATTTACTTTGATATATATTGTGAAGAATGTGTGTTTGATAAAATCAATGTATTTTTTTTCAAAATAGGAAAGGTATTCCATAAAGAAGATAGCATATTTACTTGTAATCAACTAATGAAATGGGCATTAAATACTTTAGGAGCACAATATAATGATGTGGATATGCTTATGACAAAGAGAAAGCTTTGACGGTTTGGTGTTTCATTTTTTCTTCGTTAGGAAATTTAGATGCCAACACACAATGTATAATGAGTGAGAGAATAAAGAACAAGAGTGGGTTTTCTTGGTAGTTAGGCATGAAATATTCTACGGCCTAGTTACCTTTTATGTTGAGTTCATTTTTCAGTTTTTGAATCAAACCATTGTTTAATACAATGTTTGAATCAAACCATTGTTTAATGCAATGAATGTATTCATTTCCAGACATAGTCTATTTATCATCTTACCAGGATGTTGTTTACCATCTTATCCGGATGTTCTAGATGATAAAATTATAGAGCCCGCTTATTGGGATGGGAAGATATATTTCCAGCCAATAAGTGTATACACTAAGGATACAATCCATCTATAGATACATAATAACTGACCTTTAGAACTCGGAGAAGTGAATGGAGATCAAATAAAGAAAGGACGACCGACTTGAAGGAATAACACACGTCACCTTACCAACTTACAATTTGGACCAACAAAGAAAGATCAATATGCACGTGAGAATGTTATCTTTTATATGCTTCATACTTTTTGAAAAATAAATGCTTATTATGCTTAAAGGCGTATATCTATTGAAGATGGCACAATTAATGATCTTTTAATTATAAAAATTAATCTTATCATTAGTAATTAAAGATGCTGGCATATTCTTGGTCGTCATCCTAAATCAATAAATGAGATTTCATGTTCGTAACTTTCTTGCATTTTTTAATGTTTACGTTTCCTTATTTACTTTTTCACATTTACTTAATATGATTAATATTTTACTGTCATTATCAGTGATTGCCACGTTTACTTAATTAACAAAAATATATAAAACACCTCATTCAGTTGGGTCAATAAGTCTTTAGACGTTCATCAACCAAAATCATGTGGTAATGCTAGTGATACATTTATTTGGGATGAGTATTTATTAAAAAGATAAATATTTTGAGATTATGATATTTTCTAATTTATTATTATTAAAATTTGATTTAAAATTACAATTTTAGATTGAAGTGATCATTATTTTTAATAAATAGATTTAGCATTTTTTAATATTCTAATATAAATATTTAAAAAATGATCTCTTGTTAAATTGTCATTCATCTTTGATCATGTTTATCTCTATGAGGTCACATCAAATTGTCATTCATCTTTGATCATGTTTATCTCTATGAGGTCACATCGCAAATAAGATTGGCAACCCATTACTTATTTCCATTTTTTTTTGGTTAATGGTGCATTGTTTTCTCTTCATTTATTTCCTATTTGAATATATTGATTTCTCTTCATTTATTTCCTGTTTGAATATATTGAGTGTAGATGGTTGAGTGCAAATGAAAAATCCAACACGTCTTCTATGCAACAACCATATTCTAAAAGTACCTTTTAGATCATTGCAATACCTTCATCATATTATCATGTTTATCATATTATCATGTTTATGTTAATGTAGTAATTCATTTGAACCATGATTATCAATAGTCAAACATAACTAACCATGATCAAATAATTTTTAACCATAGCATAATATGGTGAACATTGTGTCAATCATTTTAGATATGGTTGACCATATTCAATCATAGTGAAGCATGGTCAAATGTAGCCAACCATCTTTAATCATAATCAAATATGATATACCATAATCAACCAAAGTTAATCATAATCAAACACAATCAACCAAAGTCAATTGTATTCTACCATTGTTAACCATAATGAAGTCTCATCAACCATAGTCACCCATGTTCAACTGTAGTTGACCATAGTTAAACATTGTGGACCATAGTCAATCATAATCACATGTGCCAACCATGGTTGGCAATGGGAATGCATAATCAATCATGGTTAGACCATTGTTAAATATAATCAAACATGATGACGTATAGTCAACCATGTTAAACATGCTCAATAATAGTAAATCATTTTTAACAATAGTCAACCATGACCAATCAAAGTCAACCAAACTTAATGACCCATAATCCATCATGTATCAATATAATTAATACTTGACCGACACACACACACATTAATATTAATATCAATATCATGTTAATGTTAAACCATATATATAATATAATATCATGTATATAGTTAACAATGGTTAAACATAATTAACTATGGTCAAATTATTATTAACTATAAATTAAACATGGTTAACAATAATCATTTTCAACGATGACCTATCAAAATCAACCAAACTCAATGACCCATAATCCATCAACTACATACAACTATTACATAAAATCATTTCTAAGAGTTAGGTATACACAACTTTGTTGTAATTTTCATTTGTTTATAATAGTTTACAGTGCTCTAAATGCATCAACGAAAACTAAGAGTGTGATGCATGCATTATAAAAATCTAAAAAGAGTGTAGTTATAGTAAGTTTAAAGTTTTTTTTTAAGTTTTGGATTTATTTGAAGATCTTCAAAACTTTTAGGGATGTGGAGAAATTGTGTTTCAAGAAATTTTATTTATGAAATTATGTCAAGTATCTAGAGTTCTATCATCATTTGAATTTTTTCTAAAAACAAGACCATTTTAAACAATCTTTTATCCTATATCATAATTGCCAAAAAAAAAAATATTCCTAAAAAATATCTTAAAACATTCAATAGAGCCATCTAAATTTGTAGTAAATTTTTGTTATGACCCAAGGGGAGCATACATAGGGATAAATGTATATGATATGACCACAAGTGGGGGAATATATGAACCTAAGTGTACATGTAATGTGTAAATATATATGTAATAGGGTTGGCCTAGTAGTAAAGGGGCCTGATGTGCAAGTGTGAATTGGTATATATAAAGATCATGTATTCATTATTGGGCACATGTGAATTGTGATGTATGAGTGTATTTGTTTATGTGGATGAGGTTATCTTATTATTTAAGGAGTTATTGTGTAACTTATCTATCTTGGAGTTGTGCTCCACACTCACATTCTGTACATGATGTGTACTTTTGTTATGTTATGATAATTTAAGCATTTGGATAATTACATTTGGTATCAGAGCCTCAGTCCCAGGGTTTTTCTTCCTCAAGCAAGTCATATTGGAATTTTTGCTATAAATTATTTTCAGGGACACTTGAGAAATAGGAACTTGGATGTTATTTAGAATATATATCATAGTACCAGTGGTATGAATTTCAAATTCTGGATCATTGTACTTTCGAAGATACACCTTGTGGAAGATAGGGTTTTTGACTAGTCCTGTAATTAGTCTCAAACATCTGGTCAGGGTAAAACAATCATATCTTCTTCATAGAGGATACAAATTACATGACACTAGTTGCATTGGAATAAGACAAGCCTTAGTATTTTTTTTCGAGTTTCAAAATCATATATCAAATATTGGGTGTGTGGAATTATGTACAAGTTCTCTCTCTAAAATAGGCCAAAATTCATAAAGGTTTGAAAAAATTACCATAACTTTCATTTGGCACACCCGATTTCAGTTAGACTTGTGGCATTATAGAAAAGACGCTTCAGAGTACTACAAGTAGAAATTTCAGACTCATAGGGGCCGAAATTTCATAAATACATCAGAAGGAAGGTCCTCCAAGAGGACAGACTCCAAATCAAGGTTTCATATGTATGTTTACTTAAAACTATCATAACTTTGGATTGGGAGATCCAATTGAGTTGATTAAAAATCCATTGGAAAGAGAAAACATATAATATTATATCAGAATAAGAATTATAACTATTTTATATCATTAGTCCCAATATATTGAGGTTGTAAGTTGAGGTTTGTGTTAGACCTCAATTAAGAATCAATAGAAATACCTTACTTTACTGGAAATGAAGATGATATCAATCATATGGAATGGTTGAGGATGGAAAAATAATATGATATGACTCCTTCAAGGACACAAAATTATCTTTCAGGTGAAGCTTGGAGTTGGTGGACGAGTATTGATAAGGATAATAAATGGAAAATGTCATGGGAATAATTTGATGAACTCTTCTCAAATAAATGGATCAAGGATAAAAAAATTGAGGAGATGCATAAAATTGAAGTTGAATAAAAGGAATCAGAAGAAAATTTCTCCAAATTGAAAAAGGATAATGAAGAGCTAAGAAATGTATTACAAAGAAAAATGATGATTTCACAAAGATGCAATCCCTTAATGAATCACTCATTAAGGAGGTTAAGAGCTTAAAGCAAGGAAAGAGTAGCAAAACAAAGTGGGAAAATGATGATTCAAGGGAAGAATTGAAAAATAAAGATAAAAATATATGTAGATCAGAAAATCATAATAAAAAACTATTGGATGAGGTTAAGAGATTGAAAGAAGAAAAGAAGAATTATCAAAATCAAGAAGAAACAAGGATATTGGATGAAGAATCTACCAAAAGACTTGAAGAGGAAATTTGCAAGAAGGTTGAAGAATCCCTAAATGTTGATGATGTAAATTAGAAACACAATCCAAAATTGAAGAAGGATGTCATAATTTGATAAATGGGGTGACATTGCATCTTCAAAAGGAGAAAGAAGACACGATTCAAGAAGGTCACCAGAAGATACTTGAAGAATTTGAACTCCATATAGAGAATGTACATGCCAATTATGATGGTATTATCTCCAAGGCTAGGAAAATCAAAGTGCAAGCAAGGAATATAGATGATTCCATTGTCTCTGAAAAGAATTTAAACGAAATGCACATGCAGAGTGAAGAAAAACCATCAAAAGTGGAACCATATCGACACCCTCATTACTAGGAAACATTTCAAGGAAGACAAGAAGGTCGAGATCAAAATTATGAAGGAAGAATATGGAACATTTGTCAATATTCATGGAACAAGGAATAAAAAAAACACTTTTCAACAAGCTATTATGAGAGACCAACAACCACTACAAATTGGAGAATCTACAACAAAAATACATGGAATCGAAGGAATTTTTTTTATGTAACAACTAGACACCAAGGATTAAGACTGAAATGAATTGATTTTGGATGGATAGATCATCATCAATGGAATGAAGAAAGAAGGAACATAATAAAATCATATTACTTGGTTTCATCACATGTGAAGTCTTTAATTGCAAAGCTTTGGGGATAAAGCTTTTTGAATGAGGTTACTATGTTATGACCCAAGGGGAACATGCATAGGGATAAATGTATATGATATGAACCCAAGGGGGGAGTATATGGGCCTAAATGTACATGTAATGTGTAAATATATCTGTAATAGGGTCGGCCTAGTGGTAAAAGGGCCTCATGTGCAAGTGTGAATAGGTATATATAGAGATCATGTATTCATTATTGGGCACATGCGAATTGTGATGTATGAATGTATTTGTTTATGTGGAGGAGGTTCTCCTATCTTTAAGGAGATATTGTTTAGCTTATCTATCTTGGAGTTCTTCTCCATGCTCACATTCTATACATGGTGTGTACTTTTGTTCTGTTATGATAATTTAAGCATTTTGATCATTACAATTTCTCTTTAGTTGTTAGAGTTTGACAATATAGGAAATTAGAGTTTCTATAATTTTGAAACTCACATCAATTTTTTTACTATTTAGGTTAATTTTTAGAATTGGACAAAATTCTTATAGACATTGTTTTACCTTGCATAAGCCTTGAATACTAATAAAATTAAACTCTTCATTGAAATTTCTACCAAATTCTTATCAAATTTCTGACAAAAATACAAGGTCCATTTATTACAAGATTTACTTAATCTACACTTTATATTATATAAAAGATCAATGCCAAATAATACTGATAATGTATCTATTCTTAAATTAATGCAAACATGGTTATACATAATTTTATCCAATGCAATTTAACTAAGTATTACAATAAAAATAGATTAAAATACATATCTTCGATGAATTAACCTTTCCACTAAATTAACTAATGAATGTTCAATGAATTAATCACTATATTAATGTGTTATAGAAAGGGAATGAAAATGTGACTCTATTAATGTGTTATAGAAAGGGAATGGAAATGTGAATATGCTTTGCATATGATGTTTGAAAGTTGATGTTAGAGATGAAGTATTGTGTAACTATTATAGTGGTAAAGTACATTACAAGGAGTAAGTTATAAGTGGATATATATATTTTTTGTTTTTTTAAATTTGAGTAGAATTTTGTGGGGAGTTATAATTCCATTTTGTTTATGAGAATTTTATTTTAAATTTTTTTGATATATTTGAATTATTGAAATTTGAATTTTTTATTTATTTAAAAATTAAATTAAAAAAATTGAGCTTATCCACTTATTAAATTAATAAATTACCATAAATAACAAAAAAAAAAATCCATAATATTAATAATAAACAATTAATATATATTATTAAATATGGTGAAAAATTTCAATGTCTACGAATTTTTTTAAAGATGGTTATACTTACAAAAAGTTGAGATTGTCAAGTGGAATGAGGTATTGGATGTATGAGTTAATACTAGTTATTAATATTAGGATATTAAAATTGGATTTTTAATGACATTTTACTCGAGATTTAAAATGTTTTGTTGACTTTTGCTAATAAATGTTTGGAGAAAATGGGTGTTTGTATAAATTATAATTGTTTATCTCTTTTTAAAAGTACAATGATTATACACTTTTTATTAGTCCATGTCGAAGGCAAATGAGGGATTCTAACATTCAATATGGCTTTGACTGACAATTAGTTTGGTGTTTGACTTTAAATATTTTTTTTTCCAGACTTTAACATAGGAAATAGAAATAGTTATTTTTTTATATTATTTAAATTGATTTTATTGAAAATACTATTGCCTAACAAGATTCAAGTCTTATTGTCAAGCTCGTCTAACATAGCAAGTTTAGTCTAAGTTTTTAGTATATTATAAATCTCTAAGTCTTTGAATACTTTGAATAGGCTCTTACACAATGCATTATGTGCAAAGCTTAGACACGCTAAGTTTATTGAAGCACGTTATGAAGCTGACAATGAGTTTATGAGGAGGGCGGTGATGTAACACTTGTGCATTTCAATAAACTATTCTGACAAATGCAGCCACGTCTCCACCCCGAATACAACATCACCTTCACAAGAGGGTGGTGCAAAATACCCATACCGCCCTACACAAGATAATGGTTGTGTATATTGTAGTTGCTTCTTGGTCAACATAACCAAGTGTTTTATATACAACTCAATCAACTAAATAATCAACTAAATGATAGACATATTAATCAACATAATCAAGTGTCGTCTAAGCCTTTGCTTTTCCTATATCACTTGCACCTGGACTGGAACTGCTTCCACTGGGAATAGAACTGCACTTAGCTATAGGATCTAGGAATATATATTAGAGGAATCAACTGCTGGACCCACTACTGTTGGTTGATATGTCAGCTCTTGATATGCTACAGGTGGAACTTGGACATCTGCATCTTTAATTGCTTGTACGACTTCATCTAGACCAGGAACTACTAATGGGTATGAAAATGTTATTAGTCTCTAGTGTTAGTTCTAATTAGGTGTAACTATTCTGCAAATTAGGGTTTTAAAGAAAAATAGAGCTTAGTTCTTAGAATAATGCAATACTAGCACTACAAATATCTTACCCGGTGGCCTTGTTCCAGAGATAGAAAATAGGCTCAACTTGGTTTAATCTTATGTAGAAATTTGGTTCTCGCAATAAATTTGTCTTTCCATAATTGTATAATTGTAGGCAATGCTTTCTTCAAGCAATGCAATGCTTGAAACACCATGTCCAAGTGGTATCGAGACCCAAAAGCAGTTGATTATGTTGAAGCAATTCTAATTGTGATTCCAATCACTATTTATGTCCTACTTTTCTTTGTGGGATTGATGGAATTGAATTCTACACACATTTACAAATCATAAGTGACAAAACAAGTTGACACTGAAAATGTATTTCTAGTTTTATAATAGAAAAATAATTTCTAACAACTAATATAAGAATCATTTTAGTGCAAGAATCTTGAACCTCGTGAACTATGCCCATCCATGGTGGAAAACTATTATGTCCAAAACTTTTTAATTTAATGAAACAAAGTATGTTTTATGTTTACCAAACCTAAATCTTATAGCTAACACTAATGGTCCATATGCTCCTTCGACTGGAATACAACAACTTCCCTTACCAGCCAGAAAAAATGAATTTCAAGGAAATTTGTTATTACATTGGTCTTGTTGAAAGATTTAACAATGGCTATATTTGAGCCTCCTACCTCCTTTCGGATGTTAAAATCTGTTATTACTTTCTTTTTTGCCCTTACAACATCAACATACATCATATTTATAACAAAGCGAGAATCTAAAAAAAAGACAACTCACTGTAATTTAAAACTTATGTAACTTATACATGTTATGTCATGATCAATCATATATTATATATGGGATTTGATTGTGATTTGTTCAAGCATCCTCCTACATTTTTCTTTAAATCTAGGCCAGTCTGTTGTGACTTGCTAGGTTCTGCAACCTATAGTATGGTTGTCACGGTCCTCACATGGATTTTTCTTGCTTGATTTGTCCGTAATGGCTTGCCTTTTGTCCATGATATTCTTGTAGGAAGGTCCACAAAAAACTTACCCCTGCTTGATGTGCTCATAGTGCCTCCCCTCGTGATGGGGGTGGCCAACCAAAACCCTAGTAGGTTGAAATGTTGAGAATAAACCCTAAATCATCATAGACATTCTAATAATCACAACCATCTTCATCCATGCTTGAATAATAAGGTTAGCCGTTGTTTCTTTGTTGCGGTAGAAAAAACTACTGATTATTGGCCGACATTTAGTTTTCATTCATTTATCAACTCAATTATCCTCATCATATGAGTGATATTTTTCCCATATACTTCATTATATTCCCTTTCCAGCCTAACCTAGATCCTATTGACCCAGTGAATTAGGTAGTTGATCGAGTGACAATGTCAACTCTCCTCCACATGAAAGCACCAACTCTCCTCCACATGATGGTCTGAGACTTTCAATAGGGGATCCTTAGAGCTTCGTTGTTTTTGTATAATCTAATAGGAATATCATCTACAAAAAATCTACATGATAAATAGATTCATCATTTAAGAACCAATATATCCTTACTGAATAGAACCGACATGCAATG
>SNQJ01S0147374.1:8889-23810 GCA_010110895.2 Picea sitchensis
ATATTCAATGATATTCAATAGGTTCAAGTGTGATTAAATGATAGAGCCTTACTTCTTATTTATAGTTTCATGTAGCATCCCACTTTCCTTATTTTAGGGAGTTCTCCATTAACTTTATTATTTAAATAATTTATTTTGCAAACACTTCGACTACTTTGACCTTTTGGGGCTTCTAGATGACTCATGAGGGTTCTCCAACTTCACATGGCCAGAAATCTCTAACCGTGAGGAGTTATGTGATGTTCCATAATAGAGGTGGTGATATGTGATACAAGTGGTGCTCTTGGAAATTAAAGGTTGTTGGTTCAAGGTGGATGATTGGTTTGATTAGTAGCTAGTGTGTACTAAAGAATCGAATGAACTTGCAGTAGGTAAGTAATGTTCATTTACTACACATCGCCTTACCCCTATCGTTGGACGCCTCCCTAGTCAAGCTATTTTCCAAACATTACTGCTGTGGTTATGCTCCGATTTCTCAGTAGTGAGGAACCGCTTGACGAACTTGTGTTTTAAGACATTTGATTACAATTTTTTTTTTTTTTTATCCCTTCATGAGTCTGCTCTGGTTATGAAATGGATATTTGCTCAAGTGTATCATCTGTGCTTTTCTTAAGTATTGCGATTGTGTAAAATGGTGTTTGTGATGAAACGTTGATGATTCTCTTTGAAATGGTGTTGAAGTCATAGCATTATTGGTTATCCTGGGCATTAACAGTTACCCTTACTGGTTTACTTAGAAGATCCTTGTTGGTCTTGGTGGGCTATTTTCACACTTTCGTATTGATGTATCCAGTCTGTGGGTTTTTATGGGGTTTAATGACTGAAGAATTCATGTCACCACACATTGTACATGTGGGCAGTTGATTGTTCTCACCACTAGAGGTCGCGAAGTGAGTTTCCTGTTCTTACTCGGCCCTGTCTTCACCTCTGTGTGGTAGTTGTTGATCGAAGGGCACGAGGGTTATACCCTGCGTGCAAATAACACTGCCACGCCAAGTTAAAGCCTCATCTCATGTTATGGCCCCTGTCATGGAATTGGTTCCCGTCCACAAACGAAGCATAACCCTCTTTGGGTGTATGCCTTTGGCCTCGAAGTTTTCACTATTACGAGAAGTCGGCTCTGTTCCCCATGAGATGGCTATCGAGAAAACCCTTAACCATCCAGTTTGGGGTTTCATAGGAAGACTATTGGGCCTGTCAAGTTGTTTTGGGTTATTGTGGATTGAATGTATGGTCGACTACTTTGGATATGGACTCGCCCAGTTGGGCGTATGGTAGTCGTATTGGTTTGGCATTTGGTTACTACCTCTGTGATAATGATGATAAAACCTACATTTCCAAATTGCACTTTCAAAGTGTACAATCACCCTCCTTATGCTAATAACTCATTTTTGTAAATGAAGAAGCCCTCTTCCCTGATTCGATTTGATGCGTGGGTGTGCATGGTGTTTTTCCAAATGATTTAATGGGCATGGTAATTGTGTTTTTTTCTTTGGGGCCAAATGACTATTGAGCTGGATCACTGTAGAGAATTTTTCCATTGCATATTTATATTTGTTTGAATGTGTAACTTGGGTTTGCACAACATAGTCGATTACAGTGTGATTAGATCACAACGATATTGTATTTAATCGATGGCTCGACATGATATACGAGTTATTGCAACGACATCGTATTGTTTTTGTGAAATGGAGATGTTGCCTCATTGTGTTTGTTGGCTGTGTGCTGTGTATAACATAGATGGCTTGGGTGCTCACACTCAGAGTTACCCACATATTTTTGAGCACGATTGGTTGCAACCTGATCATTTGTTGATATAGGCTTGATGTCAGTACCTCGTCGGTTGGCTGGGTGGCCTAGGTTTTTCAGTCACATTCGATTGGGATTGCACAATGATGGATTTTCACTTGCATGATTGAATTATTCGGCGCATGTCTTGTGTTGGGTGGTGGCTATTGTCTGTTTAATGGTCAATTCGGGTTTTGGAAATTTGATCTAGCTTTTGGGTGTCTGTCTTTATTGATCGAATGAAGGTCATTGCATTCAAATGACAGAGCCGATGGAGATGATACTGTGACTTCATGGTTATTTTTGGAAATATGAATTGGGGTATAATTGTTGATTATAGGCAGTGGTTGATTTTGAATGGTCGCAGATTGAAAATGAGTACTGTTGGAAAATAGTTATGAAATGCAAGGAAAAGTAAATGAAAGGAACATAACCCCTTACAAATTGGGTGGAATACATACTGTCTTGTGGTGAGACTGTGTTGGATATTTGATTATGAATAGAGAACTAATTAAATGCACAAAAAATGTTATTTGGTCAAAATGAATGATGGTTGATGCACCTTTTTTGCATAATGTTTTATGGATCACTCAATTAATTTCATGAACAATAATCATTTTTTCCCCTTCCATGATTTTCATTTTCCGCAAATTACAAATCCCCTCATCTTCCCATTTCATTTTTCCACTCCCTATTATGAGATTAATTACAATAAAGAGAATTTTGGTGTTAAGGCAGTTGAAATTGGCAGTGAATGGTGTGGATTACAGTGATGTTTTATTTGTTTGATTTTCAGTTGATTGTTGTTATCATTGAGAAATAACCGTGTTTCCCCTCCCTCACTATATCATATTTTCGCTCAATACAACCCCCTCACATATCCCATAACCCTTCTCCACCCCCTGCTCAGTGATAAACGATAAAACAATTTGTATGGATTGGATTGCATGAGTTTGATATATTGCCGAGCCAAAATCCACTTCATATTTTAAAAGAGTTGTCATGTATGGTTAATTAAAAGAATGTTACTAATCAATCATGCATGCGGGAGTGAGCTATTCAAATAAAGGCTTAAAACAAAGGCCTATTACGAGAAGGACTAAAAAATGGTTGCATCGCAGACAGGGAAATATGGATTCTGAGTTGTTATTTATATGTGGATTTATGACAATTGACTTAAGGGATCTTTAGACAACATGTTTTATTTTGGATATATGAGTGCTATTTTTAAAATAATTTCAATTTCATGAGCTAAAATTGCCAAAAATAAATATGTTTATGGGAGACACAAGGAGGTGTGTTTTTCTTAACTAATGGTTATGTTATGATTGTTATGAACTAAAGGGAGTCACAAGGGGTCCCACCTACTAGTTATTATTTATTTATGACCATTATTATGATGATGAATTTTCCCCCTAACTAAATCTAGTTGAGTCTTTAATTAACTTAACCAATGAGTTGGTTCAACTACTTCAACCAATTCTAATTTGTTAAAAGCAAAAGGAAATGGAGGAACAAGAGAATGATAGAAGCAGAAACATGCTAAGGTTTTCTCTTTGAGTTTATGTTGAGATAGTTCAGTTTTCATTCATTCATATATTCATCACAGCCTAATTCTCTTTTGTGATAGCAGGGTCTTATTATAGACAACAATATTCAGGGCTGAATCAAATCATTCAAACACTTGTTTTTTAGAGGTGTTGATCTATCTTTGATAGTTTGTGTAGACTTGTCTGTTTGTGAATTAATTTTCATGACTGATAAAGGCTATTGTGTAGAGTGGAGTGGGAAGAAATTTGTGGCATGCTGATCCAGCTTTTAGAGTTCAGTTTTGGTTTTATGTCAGAGGTCCTTTTGTATGTTCCATCAGGGATGTCTAAGTTTGACTTTGGTCCAAGATTTCTGTATGAGATTTTGTAAATAAAATGACTCTTTGGTGAATTGGAATGAAATAAAGGATTGCTTTATGTCTCAACTGTCTTGATTATCATATTGGTGTATTTACTTCTATTCTTACATTTATTTCAACAACTGTTATATTCAGAAAATTACATAAAAACTGAATTTCTAGCAAGCTGTTTGTTGATAAAAGACTAGCGTAAGCACTCGTAATTAATACTTGTGAGTTAGGATGTTATTTTTGTTGGCTATAAACATAGGTTGATATTCCTGTCTACTTTTCTTAGCCAAGTAAAGTCTGAAAATGCTTGAGTAAGATCAATTCACATCTTTTCCTCAACACTCATCTCTTAGCTTCCTCCATATTCCTATAAAAGAAGGCCCACATGTTGATGACATTGTTGGTTCTGTTTCCAATGTTTCAGTTGGCCAATTAAGTGGATAGTTGAGTTAAATGTCCATCTCTACAAATCCACTTACTAATGTGCCAAAAACCCAAGTGTTGCATCCCCTGTTTAGGCCTTCGAGGTTCATTCAATCCAGTCCACATAACCAAAGAACTCTCAACTACTCGGAGGAAAAAAAAATTAATAAAATTAAATTTTTTGATGCTGAACAAGGGACTGCTTAAAACCAAAATGTTGTTAAGGGAGGTCAAAAAGGGAAGAGGAAATTTAAGTGCATGAAGACACACACACACACACACACACACACACACACACACACACACACATGCATGAATACTTGCCTATGTAAATGGTTGGTATTTCACGATAGTCTTGGGTGACTGATCATAAATGGATCTAGATTAAGGAGTGTATAAGACCCAATACCTGCAAAATAGATTNACACACACACACACACACACACACACACATGCATGAATACTTGCCTATGTAAATGGTTGGTATTTCACGATAGTCTTGGGTGACTGATCATAAATGGATCTAGATTAAGGAGTGTATAAGACCCAATACCTGCAAAATAGATTGACAATCATAATGCATTATGTAAGCTACTTTAAACAATGTAAAACAATGCAAGTTTACGTGGAGTAAGCCAAACAATGATGTAAGATAAAAGTTAAAGAAAAATAATTAAATATGACCAGGAAACAGAAAGGAGAGAAGGATAAGGAGCGAGAAGTGAAGAGACATGGATGTTGGACTTCCCTTACCCCCTACCTCTCTCAATTTCTTCACTCTCGCTCATTTCCAAAGGGATTTTGGACAAGGATGAGTAGAGCATTGTAAAATCTTGGAAAACTTGCAAAAAGAAGAATATCGAGCATCATTCTACTGGTTTTCCCAAGTTGGGTTCCAGGGTAAAAATCATGTCTCATTGAATTATTTTATTACTATGGTTAAACTCCCCATTATATTTCATTGTAGCATGTTGGTTACATTTTTAAATGATTTCTCTGTATCTTAGTGAGGGGATGTAGAGTGACTGGTTGTGTCTTGTTTTATTAAGGTGTGTGATAGCACCTTGAGCACAATGATTAGGCATGTCAACTAGTAATCTTCACTTTTGTGCATTATAAGAAACCTGTCCTTTCTCTGGGATGTCCCAACGCTTGCATGCTTGTTATGTAACCTACCCACTATCTTACCCATTCCTTTAGGCATCTACAAAACTACTGAGAGTTTCTCTCTCTTAGGGGAGAATTTTTATTTCCTGGCTAATGTTTTGAAGTGCTCACAAATAATCTCCAATTGATGGGTGTGTATAACCATTGGAGGATATTTTACTTTGCTGTCTAGGTGTATCTAGCTCTGATGAGACATTCCCTGAGCTATTGGTCATCCCATCCCTAGTTTGCTTACTACCAATGATTTCCCATGTGTAGCTAACGTTGCCCACAACCAATCCGTCGCTATTGGCTACTCCATACATTGTTGGTTATCACGTCTGCTAGCTAACGTTGGTGAATGGAGTGACCATAGTTATTTTACTTGCTATATGCAAAGCACAAAACCCTAGCATACAAGAGATGTAGGTTTTGATTACTGAAAACCATACAAAACCATAACCCTAATTTCTGAGCAGATTAGTTGCACAATGTAACGTTTGAATGTTCCAGGGTACCCGAGGAATCCCACTCGTTGTCAGAGCATTTATCTGGCCATTTTGTCTTTTATAACCTCTACTCAATTCTCTCATTGGCTCATGGTCAAGGCATTGATCGTTCACTTTGACAACTCGTGCATATTCTCTTGTCCACACTACTTTGGATGTTGAACCCTATGCTAGCCATGTGATAATGCTTCTCGCCAAGGAATCCGAGGGGTGTTCCACAGTCAAGGATATCTAGATCATCAATGGCCAACGACGCCTTTGATTTTGGGGCACAATCAATTTGTTGACAATTCACTCATTGGATAAGTGTTCACTCTTATTTTAATGTGGTTCTATAGCCTTACAGGCAATGACATTTGAGCTATAGTAATTGAAGGAAGTATAAGTTTAAGGGGATTCACTATTGGTAAGATCACATAGTGGAAGCATGAAAAATGGTTGGAGTACACATCATTCAAAAAATTATTACTCTGAAGCTCACATCGAGGCCGTTGCAATCAGAGCACTCGTTTTCTTTTTGAAATTATGAACATGTTGATTGATGCCTTATGAATGAAGGAAAATAAATAATGTGAAGATAAGCCATTGGTTGTAAGGAGAGAACTATCAATAATGAATTCTGCACCATTAATACCATCTTCATTGCAATCAATAATCCCTGATGTTCATTGGTTTAATCTCAGTTAGAATTTACCTACAACAACTTGATGGTTTGAGTATTGTTTTTTGTAGTATTCACTTGGAAGAAGCCTTACACTTGGGTGAATTGTGGGAACTTAATTAAAATAAATATATTACAAACCATCCACTTCCAAACATAGGAAATATAGTTTCTCAGAATCCTGTCCATTATTATTTGTCCATGAGCATGCAAATGGGCATAGAAATGACATTGTTGTAATAAGAGCTTGAATGCATGGACAATTTTGATGTCTACCAACCTTGAAAGTGTATTATATAGTAGAGGTTCTGTTCATATCTTTGRGTGTGCACAATAAATTTGGCATTGCACTAAGATATTGAGGAAAATCCTTGAACCCAGATCTGGACATGGGTACCTGATCAAGATAGAGACTAGAAATTAAATTCTGCAATTTGATCCATGCTAGTGAAGCAAGTGGGATATAATMCCCTCTATTATAGATCAAATGATATTAGAGAAGTTCCATCCTTGATGAAGACATTGCTTCCAGAAATGTGAACAAAATATTGTAGACCGCAACATGGGGAAAACAAACAGATACAAGTTGGAATAATTAACGACAAATAATGCCAAGCTTTAATAAGAGAACGAGAGATTGAAGGCACATGTTAAGATGTTTAACCAGAGTATGGAAAAGATGGAGAAGCACATGCAGACCTCTGCCAAATTGTTGCCATTAATCAAGAAGAAATTTAAAGAAGGACAAGACTCCCTCATAGCAGTCAAAAAATATTGGGACAAACATAGAACACAACTTGTGTACCTTGGTGAGAAGGTGATCCAAATGGACAACTAGCAAGAGGATAGGTTTACACAGACGATGATGCAACTGCAACAAGATTTGGCAGAGACGGAGAAGGCCTTGACAATGCTTCAAGTAGTTTTCCAAGAGCACAAAGGAGCAAGGAAGCCTTCCATTGTAACCGCATATGCTATCACCATGACTGAGACCACCTTGGTAAGCCCACCTTCTGTACACGTCTCTCAAGAGCAACTTGATGAATTCAAGAAACATACGAGGGGTATTGGATGTAAAATCATAAAGAAAATGGGATATGATGGACACAGGCTAGTTAAGAGGAGACAAGACACATTGAGCCTCGTTGTAGTCACACCATGGGCCAAGCATGAAGTCATATGTTTTTATGGTAGAATTAAAAAATCCATCACCATGAAGAAAACCATTTTCATGAAGGAAACTGACATGCCAGAGTTAGATTTCTCATCAGGAGATGGGGAAACAATAGTGGGTGAAGGTGTTAGCTCACCACCACCTCATTCTTGTGGTAGATTGAAGGAGAGAAGTGATGAGGAGAGTTTGTAGACTCATCCCACACCTGCACTCGTAGAAAGAAACAAACCAATCAATAAGAGAAATAAGAAGAAGACCAAGGGGTTTACGTCAAACACAAACTTTCTTGTGTGACATTGTTGTAAGAAGAGAGGCCATGCCATAGACATTTTTTGGCATGCACATACATGCCCACGAGTCACATTGTAGAAATAAAGGCCATTGCAAGGTAGCCTGATGGAAGAAGCAAGATACATGATCACATTGTAGAAATAAAGGTCATTGTGAGGTAGTTTGCTAGAAGAAGCGAGACATCCGCAAGCCTAATTGTTTCCATAAGTTGAATGGAAAGGAGGCTTCTCCATTCCAACAATATACATAGAAGCATGCAGAAAGCATGAGCATGACAAGAAATCCTGGTAGGATCCATGTGAATTTTTTCCACCACTACAAGTTGAGTGGACATTGGGATGCAAAGTGTTGGCGACTTCATCTAGAGATTCACCCCATAAATTGCACAATGAAGATAAGGCTATGGAGACTGAAGACCATGGAAGATGAAGAGTAGCCTGCCTCTCCAATCCAAGAGGCATAAGTCATCCAAGGAGAGATAAAAACACATGAAGTCTGCATCACCAACAAGAAGGACAAGAAGTTGATGACCATGGCAACCACAATCCAGTTCTTGTGTTCAATATTGCATCTAGAGAACCCCTTCTTGGACATGTATCGAAGAGTGATACACAAAGGTCGATGATCTTTGAGGTGTTTGGAGAACTCTATAAGTGCTTGTAAGTACATGGAGGCACCAGAGGGTTGTTTCCATGACTGGAAGCAACTCATCCTAGCAGAGGAATGAAACCAMACTTGATGAGAGGTTGTGTGATGGTATTGTGTTGGGGTCACACTGAACAAACCAACATTTGACTTGGCTTTGTTGATAGCTGAGATGGACTGTCTCCAAGATAGAGACAGATATGGGAATGAGTGTTGAGCCTAGAGTTTGGATTTTGAGATTGCTCAATGCTGAGAGTTAGTGATAAGATTGTTGCATTGCGGGAAAAAGAGAGCCAGAACCTRAGCCAAAGTTAGAGTTGTAKCCAAGAGCCAACGTTAGATCCATGTTACAGAGAAGCAAACAACACTGAATCAKATTGGTTTCCTAGAGCTTTTGGAGACAAAAAGTCCTCACAATGAGGATGCRTGATTACAAATGGATCCAGACTAAGGTCTGGATAAGACTTRGTACCTACAAAACATATTGACAATCAAAATGCATTATGTAAGCTACTTAAAACAATGTAAAACAATGCAAGTTTATGTGGAATAAGACAAACAATGATGTAAGAGAAAAGTTAAAGAAAAATAATTAAATATGACCACAAAACGGAAAGGAGAGAAGGCTAAGGAATGATAAGTGAAGAGCCATGGATGTTGGTCTTCCCTTACCCCCTAGCTCTCTCTATTTCTTCACTCTTGCTCATTTCCAAAGGAATTTTTGTCAATGTTGGCACCCAAAATTTTGAGTTAATCTCACGTGCACGCACAAATGAAGTTGTGCGTGCTCATGCCAAGTTTTGTGTGTGCTCATTCCAAGTTTTGTGAGCACCCATGCCAATTTTGCGCATGACTGAGAAAATGCATGGAGAATGACAAGAAGTGCACACTGAACCGAGTTTTGATATTGCACGCCAAATCCAGGATATGAAATATGCGTGCTTGTTCGAGTTTTTTTAGTAGTGCTAGAAGTCAGAAAGTCGCACGCCAGGATCAAGAAAGGAATTGTCAGGAAATATTCTTGAATGATTAAGGCCAACAACACAAGGGAAAGTGGAGCTGACAAAAGATGTGCTAGTGAGGAAGTTAAGAGATTGCCCCAATTCTAGAAGGCTACGTGCACTGTAGGTAGGTGCCAGAAGCGTGCGAGGCAGTTTGTCAGTAGAGTGAGTGGAGCATAGAAGAAAGAGACATAGATATAGAGCAAAACAAACTATAAAAGGAAGCAGGGACATCAGAAACAAAGTTATATGGTAAAAGAGTTAGACACTCACATAGAAGTTTCATTGAGAGTTGTGTGTCGAGCTCACTTTAAGCCTTTGTAATGTGGTAATGCCTTTGAATATAAGTATGAGTCTGTCACATGTCTAAGATTTATAAGGATGCGCATGAGGTAGTATGTTATAAGTCTGGGGAATTATATAAAGAGGAAATGAGACTGCTTAATGTATGCTTGTGTTCTATGGAATGGAAGGAATAATAAATCTACAACAATTCTGATCTATCATGTGTCATTCATGTGTTATTTGGATATGTGTGTATTGTTTTAATTATTGATCAATAGTAAGTTGATGTCAATGGAGTGCATGAATTCCATCCCGAATGGATCTTGTGCATTTATCTCTTCATCCCTATCACATGATCGAATGGTCTTTGTGATCCTCATTGTGTCTTCGGGGAGACCTTCTTCAACCTTAGCTGAGGATTGATATGTCGATACTTTGGGGTTTTTGTTGGTCAACTCTAGATGAACCGTGGGTCTAAACTCCCCAACGTTAGGAAGGACACACAAAAGAATTAAATGACACCAACGAATGGTTTTGTTTCCAGTACCTAAAAGTCTTGTAGGGAATGATGAAGGAAAGAGATGAGGTGGTATCCGTCTCAGGAGGAAATTCTACACTGGCTAACTGCAAAGGACCATGAGTTTTCCTTGCGAGAAACTCAGGGTATGAGAGTGAATGTGGAGAGATGGAAAGAAAAATATCTTTATACTGATATGGATGAGACACTCTTTGCTGAATTCCCCTATTTATTGTATGAATGGCTGAAAAGGAAAACCACTACCAATTCTACGTGTGGCCATTAGAACAAGTGGTTTGAGATCAAGCCACACTTGATAGATTGAAGGTGTTGGATAATAAGTGGACTCAGGCCATTGAATTTTGGTTTTCTCGAGTAAAAGAGGGCTATATTATCAAATTTGATGTGTTATACACTGATTCTTACAACGAGGTTGAAAGAAAGTTTATAGAAGGTCTGAGGAAACAAATGCTAGAAGAGATTCTACTCTGGATAAAGATGTTGTTCGTAGAGAAAGGGATTATGCACATGGAGCTTGAAATAATGGACAAATAAACTCCCCTAGAACTGGGGGGGTTGCAAGGATGGGGGAGAATGAGAGAGGAAATTGATATGTTTAGGTTGATATAAAAATTGTTGAGATGAGTCGAGGAATAGGATGGACCTAGAAGAGAAGAGAAGAGAGAGAGTTGAGAGATATGCAAGAAGCATTGAAATAAGAAGGAAAGTAGACCAAAGAGGTGAAAAACATAGAGTAAGGGGTGCACAACGAGGGGTCAGGCCTGGGATGAAGACTAAAGAGACTACACCATATTGGCATAGGGGCAGACCCATGGCTCAACTCTAATAGTACACCAACAAGCCCTAACTATTGACCCTTCCGGCAACACCTGCGAAGCAGGTGAAGTCTCATCCGAAGTAGCAATAGGGGGGTTGCATGACACACGTGTCTACAACCAGGGGAAGTACAAGATGATTCCTGACTAACAACACATGTTAACCTAGAGATTCTTTAACAATCTTATACTTAGCTTCACGAAGTTAGTTTATATATCTTATATTGAGGAGGAAAATAACAATGCAATCACAATATAAAAGATGGAAAATAACACAACATTAATCACATAGACAACAAGATATTACGTGGTTCACCCTCTCCCTAGGGATACGTCCATAAAACTGAGTTTATTGATTAAGTAGATAAAAATACACAGTTTTATCTGCACACTCAATTGCAGATCCTTCTCTCTCTCCTCTTTATTCCCCCCCGTTGCGCACCCAGCTGAAGGGTTGATCTTCGCACCCAGATGAAGATGCAAAATACAAGAATGCCCTACAACAAGACACTTATATGTCTCAATATTACTATCACCAACCTCTCCTCAACTCTTCTTAGACTTCTATTTATCCTTGTATGACTCTTAGAAACCCTAGACCGAAGTCAGGTGCAAAAACCCTAAGTACTAAAACCCTAGGTACCAAAACCCTAGGTCCACATAACCCGCCTTTTTAGGACTTTGCTGACCTATTCTTCCTTATTCTCCGCGAGGTGGTCCAAAGCACCCATTGGTGTCCTCTTCCGCTTGCTGAATTGTCCACAGTCTATCCTCTTTTCTTCTTTGTCCTCCTTGATCTTCTCTTTCAATGGATTTATTTCCCTTACTTCGCTCCTTCTTTTATGCTTCTTTAACCACTTCGACCCTTCCTCGGTTTATGTGCCTTCCGCACACTTCATTCTTTGTCTTTCTTCTTCCTTAATATTTGCTTTCTTCCTTGATGCATCATGACCAAGGGATAACAGGCCCCCAACACCCACATGTGACTCATCCCGAGTCACTGCAGGGTTAAACCTCTTGTATTACTTCGAATGTAGACTGTGCAGAGCAGCCTATGCTTTATGCTTTGTCCCTCCCTATCATGTGCATACTGTCTTTCTGTGTCTGGTACCCAATTTCAACTGCACCTAGTACCTAGACCCTTCTTCCTTTGCTTTTACTAAGAGTTGCATGGCAGTTGGTTTTCACTATACAACTTCAACCGATTACCATTCACTAAACCATCCTTCCATTCTCCATTAAGCGTATTCAACTGCATAGCTCCTCCTTCTGTAATATGGGAGACCTCAAATGACCCAAGCCATTATGTCTCGAACTTTTCTAGATGATTCATGAACTTGCTGTCATATAAAAGTACCAAATCTCATTGTTTAAATGCTTTCCTCTTGATATGTCGGTCATGGTAAGACTTTTCTCATTCTTTTTTCACTTGCTGATGAAATCCTGCAATGAACCTGTATTCCTCTAGTTCCATCAACTGCGCAAGCCTGTCTTGAACAACACCGATGCCATTCATACCTGTAAATGCTGCAATTATTAAACTAGGAACCAAATATTCCATAAGTACCATGACTTCCAAGCCATATACTAACTTAAAGGGAGCCTGCGTAGTTAAATTTTTGCAAGTAGTTCTATAAGCCCATAACACTGCTGGAATTCTCAAATCCCAATCATCTCTGTTAACAATGCAAATCTAAGTCAACATTGTCTCCAAGATCTTATTGAACGCTTTGACTGTACCATTCACCTGTGGGTGGTATGGAGTTCTCTTCTGATGGTGAACTTCGAACTCCTGAGTCAAGGCTTCAATATTTTTGTTGATGAAGTGTGTTCCTTGATCACTCATAAGGATCTTCGTGCATCCAAATCTAGTTATGATATCCTCAAAGATGAACCGTGCAACCGTACCTACACTACAATCCTTAACTACTTTTGCTTCTGCCCATCTGGTCAAATACTCTGTAGCAGTGATAATGTACCGAGCTCCTGTGCGATTTCCTGGTGGGTTGATAGGTCCTATGAAGTCAATAGCCCATTTCTCAAATGCATATAAAGTTAGATGAGGTGCTGCAGGCATCTCATCCCTTCTGAACGACTTCCCTATTCATTGACATACATTGTAGGCTCTGTAGTATTCCTTAGCATCCTTATGTAAAGTGGGCCACCAAAGGCCAACTCTGAGAACCTTCTGCGCGGTTGCTTTTCCTGCATAATTCCCTCCTGCATTGCCTTGATGTGATTCTGCAAGGATCAATGGTATTTCAGACTCCATAACACATCTTCTTAAGATCTCATCTGGTCCCATCTTATATAACTGTCCAACTATAAGTTGAAAATCTACAACGCAGACTACCAACTGTTTCTTCTGAATAACTGTGTACTCATGAGGTGGCATTCCTGTGGACAGGAACTGGACTATCTCGAAGAAGTGATCATTGACTTTTCTGATGGTTAACAACTGTGCATCTGGTAGTGTATCATCCAAGTTGGTGGGTTCCTTGCCATGTTCTAGCCTGGATAAGTGATCAGGTCCTTTATTCATTCTTCCTGGCTTAACCACGATCTCAAAGTCACACTCTTGGAATAATAGTAGCCATATTCATATTCTTCCCCCCAACACTGTCTTGTGGACTAAGTAATTCAATGCAGAATGATCAGTGAACATATTAAAATGTCCCCCCAACAAGTAGTGTCTAAACTTCTACAATGCATATACCATAGCTAACCCTTCTCTTTCAGTGGTAGTATAATTCCTTTCAGATGTAGAAAGCTTCCTGCTAGAAAAGGCTATAGGGTGGTCAATATCTCCTGCTCCTGGCTGTGCTAAGACTGCTCCTAATGCAATGGATGAAGCATCGACATGAACATTGAACCAAGATAAGCGCATTGACCATTTTCTGCTTTAGTGTGTCGAATCTCTGCTGGCATTCTTTTGTCTATTGAAACTTACTATCCTTCTTTAATAGCTTCTCCATGGGTGCTGTTATCTGTGCATAACCCTTAATAAACTTTCTATAATATCCAATGTGTCCTAATGCAATGTGCAACTGTCTAACCGAAGTAGGAGGAGGTAGATCAACAATGATAGCAATCTTGGAAGGATATACCAACAACCCCTGCTTACACATAATGTGTCCTAACAACACCCCAAAAAGTGAAAATAAAATACACTTCTTCAAGTTCAGGGAAATCTAACATTGCCTGCACTTATCTAACATTAATCTCAAACATTCAATATGGTCTTTCAGTAGGCTAAAAACGGTCCAGTCATCAAAGTATGCCTCCAAAAACTTATGTAAAAATTCTTTAAATGCTTCAACCACCACCCTGGGAAAGATGGCTGGTGCATTCTTCAGACCAAAAGGCATCATAGTGTATTGAAAAGAACCCCATTCTATTGCAAATGTAGTCTTATGTCTGTCCTCTTTATCAATTTTGATCTGGTGATAGCCTGAAAATCCATCTGTGAATGAATAAACTTCCTGTCCTCCTACATTGTCTAGAACTTCATCAATACAAGGTGTAGGGAATGTGTCAGGTAAGAGTGCATCATTCAATTTCCCTAGATCTACACAGATTTTGATTTCTCTTGACTTCTTATCCTGGACCACCATAGGGTTGATCCATTCAGATTCTTCAACTGGTTCTATGATTCATGCTTCCAAAATTCTATCTAATTCAATCTTAACTTTCTGTTTGTACTTGGGATTCAGTCTGTAAGGCCTCTGCTTGATAGGTCTTGCAT
>SNQJ01S0147375.1:0-18840 GCA_010110895.2 Picea sitchensis
AGGTAGCCAAACAAACCCCAATCATTATCGTAACTTGGTGCATGATTTTATTACCGAAGTATAAATACCCTATGTAAAGTTCTCAGGTTCAATTCCATTTACAATAGATAAATTATGTACACTAGAGTTTCAAAATACTGGTAATTACCCTACAACTGCCTTCGTGGTAATAACCTAGTTTATAAAGGGACTATTCCAGAATTTAGCCATATAATTTACTTCCGATTATCCTTTAACAGATTTTGCCCAGTTTATTGTATCCATACAAAATTAAATAGATGCATTACAACTGTGCCTAAATAATTCAAAGAGGTGGAACATAATTTCAATTCAAATTTAATGAATACACTGCATCAGATATACGAGCATTTAAACAGAAAATGGAAAGCATTTCAGTTCAGATTTAACAAATACATTGCATCATATGTAAAATCATTCAGACAGAGAGGAATATAGCAACATATCTGAACCAACTTGCGGGAATACAAAGGGAACAACCATGTTCCTCCCAACCGTAGAACAGGGCAGTCAAAACACTTGCCCGATTCACCCCCTAGCCTGACCATGAATCCATGAGGGCAAACCTGGAATCTCCTCCTCAGCAAATGTCTTTCTGTTCCAACAGACAAATCTTGCCTCACACTCAATTTGTAGTGTTCATAACAGCAAGAGAACTCAAAATAGTTTTCCCCAACATACTTGGCAACGTCCTGCCTCCTCACATATCCTATTTATCAATTTTTCCCAGGTCTTTTTCCCTCCCTTGGGAATTTTCGCAGCTTTCTAAATCCCTAATTTTCAGGGGCTGCCAACGGCCAAATATTTGATTTTCCACTTGTAATAATCAGCCCAGAGGTAGTTCCAACATGTTCCCCACTCATGGAGTCATGGTCAACTGATTTTAACATGGTTGTTCCATTTGTCCTCCTGCAATTAATATAATTATTTTGTTTTTATACAAGTGCCATAGTCAAATAGTTAGTTGAGTTAAATCAGATCTCTTCCCAACAGTCATAATAATTAATTACAAATATCAAATTCAAAATTTGGAATTGCCATAAATGGAAAAAAAATTCCAAATTCGAATTTACTAAAAACAAAATAAAATTTCCAGCAAATTTAAATTTCAAAAAATATTTTATTTTTGAGGATGTCACATCCTTTCCCCCTTCAATAAAACACTGTCCTTAGTGTTCGTTCCTTTCCTGGAACAATATTGGATGAGATTTACTCAAATCTCCCTCCAACTCCCAAGTGGCCTCCTTAGGACTAAAGTGCTTCCATTGCACCTTTACCTGAGTGACGACTTTTTTTCGAAGTGTTATTTCTCTCTGGTCCAAAATGCATAGGGGTTTCACCTGGACCTCGCCTTCGGGTTCCACCTACACCAAGTTCCAATCAATCTTATGAGTAGGGTCATGAATATACTTTTCCAGCAACGAAACATGAAATACATTATGAATTCTTAGATTAGCTGGAAGTGCAAGTTGATATGCTATAGGTCCAATTCAAGCTAGAATCTTGAAGGGCCCACAAAACCTGGGTGCTAGCTTGGGATAGTTCCCTAACTTCAATGAGATTTTTTGGGCTTTGACCTTCAAGTAAACGTGGTCTCCCACTTGAAATTCGAAGTGTCTTCTTTTCTGATCTGCATAGCTCTTCTGTCTGTCATGTGCTTCTTTCAAGTTCTGTTGTACCTTTCTTACCATGTTCTCCATTTCCTGGAGAATCTCTGGTCCAACCATGAGTCTGTCAGCCGGGTTATCCCAGCTAATTAGAGTTTTACACTTTCTTCCATACAGTATTTCGAAATGGCTCAACTTAGTCGAAGTTTGGTACCCATTGTTATATGTAAATTCTACCAAGTGTAGATAGTCTTTCCACTTGTTCAGTTTTGTTCTTACATACATGAGGAGCATATCCTCTATGATTTGGTTTGTCCTTTCGGTCTGTCCATCCATTTGTGGATGATAACTTGTACTGAAATTCAAATTAGTATTTA
Source organism: Picea sitchensis (assembly GCA_010110895.2). Lineage (NCBI taxonomy): Eukaryota > Viridiplantae > Streptophyta > Pinopsida > Pinales > Pinaceae > Picea > Picea sitchensis. The sequence continues at coordinate 2,003 of SNQJ01S0147375.1, forward strand.
GCCCTGCAAAAAATTCCTTCCAAAAAGAAGATGTGAATTTTACGTCTCTATCCGAAATCACCATTTTAAGAATACCATGCAGTCTAAAAATTTCTTTCATGAATATTTCAGCAATGTTTATAGATTTAAAAGTATACTTTACATGAATAAAGTGTGCAGACTTATTGAGTTTATCGATTACAACCCTGATAGAATCATTCTGTTTCTGAGTTTTAGGCAAACCTGTTATAAAGTCTAGTGATATAGTCTCCCATTTCCATTCTGGTACTGGTAATGGCTGTAATAGGCCGGTTGAATGCTGGTGCTTGACCTTAACCTGCTGACAATATTGGCACCTAGCCAACTATTCTGTTGTTTCTCCCTTCATACTAGGACAAAAAAATAGTTTTCTAAGTGTTGTTATTGTAACCTGGATGGCTAGAATACGATTTCTTATGCACTTCGTCCAAAATTGTTGATTTCAATTCTGTTGAATCTATTAAGTAAAGTCTGTTTTTAAGTCGTAATAGTCCTTTATTTTCGATGCTTAGATCTGATTTGTCAGAGTTGGCGGTACTATTTTGTAATTTTGTCATTATCTTAGTGTAATTTCCGTCATTAATACCTTCCATCCTTATTCTTTGTTCCAGATCACTTTCTGCCTTGCTGATGTTTATCTCAAATAACCCATGGACTCTTCTGCTTAAAGTGTCTACTACTTTATTTTCCTTACCCTTGATATGTCTTACCTTGAAGTCGAATTCGCTCAAGAAGGCTAACCATATGGCTAGCCGTGCATTGAGCTCTGGTTGACTAAACATATATTTCACATCGCTATTATCCGTCAATAGTAGAAATTTCCTTCCCATTATGTAGTGTCACCACATTTTTATTGCTTGTATTACCGCTGCCAATTCTAAGTCGTGAGTGACATGATTTCTCTCATGTTCCTTTAATTTATGAGACTCATAACAAATAACGTGTCCTTCCTGAGTTAGGACACCACCTAGTCCCTCTTTACTTGCATCAACACATACTGTGAAGTCTTTATCTGGGTCTACTACCTTCAAAATGGACATCGATGCCAATAATTCTTTTAGCTTGTTAAAACAGTCTTGACACTTTTGCGACTAGTTAAAGTTGGTCCCTTTCTTTTGAAATGATCTGATAGGGTAGGCTATCTTGGAAAATCCTTCTATAAACCTACGGTAATATTCGATGATTCCAATGAATGATCGGATATCTACTACATCCTTAGGTACTATCCATTCCATAATTGCTTTTGTCTTCTCTGGGTCTACGACAATGCCTTCTGTTGAAATTACATGTCCTAGATATTGTATTTCTTTTTGATAAAAGTCACACTTGTCAAATTTGGCATATAGTTTGTGTTTTCTCAACGTTTGCAACACTATCCTTAAGTGTTCATCATGTTCTTACTCTGTTTTTGGATAGACAAGAATATCGTTGATAAATACTACCACGAACTTGTCTAAGTATTGACTGAAAATACTGTTCATCAGGCACATAAATGTGGTTGGCGCGTTAGTGAGTCCAAAAGGTATGACTACGAATTGGTAGTGTCCATATCTTGTTTGAAAAGTTGTTTTGCTTATGTCCTCGTCTTTTATCCTAATTTGATGATAACCGGATCGTAAATCCAACTTTGAAAAGATCTTGGCCCCACCCACTTGATCGAACAAATCATTTATCCTTGGTAAGGGGTATTTGTTCTTAATAGTCATTTTGTTCAGTTGTCTATAATCGATACATAGTCTTAGAGTACCATCTTTCTTTTTCACAAAGAGGACTGGTGTTCCCCATGGTGAGACACTCGGTTTGATGTACTCTTTTTCCAACAATTCCTGTAATTATATTTTTAATTCTGTCAGTTCTGGTAGACTCATTCAGTAGGGTGCTTTTGAGATAGGGGCTAATCCAGGTAGTAAGTCTATGGAGAAATCTATTTCCCTTCTAGGAGGTAATTTGGGTATCTCATCCACAAACATGTCTTTGAATTCACGTAGGACTGCAAAGTCTTCTAACTTGGGCTTATCCTCTTTTTCTAATAGATTCGTCACTTGGATGGCGTAAACTTGACATCCCTTTCTAATACATTTCTTGAGTTGCATTGTTGAAACTTGTCTGACTGATACAGGTTTTGGTATGCCTTGGGCTATTCTAACAGTGCCAAAATTATCTTTATAGCTAAGTATCTTTGTATAATAGTCTAGTACTGCTTTGTGTTGTTCCAACCAATCCATCCCGATAATCATATCATAAGATCCTAGTGGTAGGATGTTCAGATTGGTCCTTTTTGTCTTACCATCTACGTTGAATTCAAGATGGAAAATAAAGTCAACTATTTTTCTTTAAGTGCCTGTTGCTAGTTGTAGAAGCCATGATTTTGCGTTCTTCAGTTTCTTAAGTTTATTCGTGTAATATAACTTAATTTTCACCAAAAAAAAAAATTGTCTTCTCCGGAACATTAATCCTAATTAACTTGATAGATTCGTTCTTAGGATAAAATGATCATTTTCTCTAGTATTAAACTCTAATAAGTTTCTTATACTATGGCTACCCATTTTAATTAGCCAATATATAGGTGTCCTGGTCATGCTAAGATAACTGGCCATTACTCTAACATTTCTGTAAGTCCTAAGCTTCCAAACATTTATACGTGTCATACTATACAAAACTTGGATTATGGAGGACTTAGGATTCATGATCTAAAAATTATTTCTTACGCAAAATAATTCTATGTGTGGAGAGGAGCAAGGATTCATGATCGACGATATTGAGAAATCATTCCAACTGTTGGATCTCGGAGCAGGAGATCCATTGGATAAGAACCTCCACGTGGTATCGCGTATCGAGGGTTCAAAGGTTGGAAACATTTCTTTTCGACTGCAGAAGTCACGAAGTGCCGAGCGTCAAGGGCTTGTGCGACATGTGGCACATCTGTTAGGTGGGGACCATGCAGTTGATAGGTGGCGCAAACATACAGTGCACAGAAAAGATGGAAGTAGGCAACAGGTGGCATACATGCATCACCTTGGAAGGAGTCAACCCATCAATGAATTATCGTGATTCAGGGCTTTACAAAGGAGGAGCACGAGGGTTCAACACTCCAACTCGTGAAGTCGCGAGTTGCGAGTAGTGCTAGTGTTTAGCCTAGCCCATGGTTATATGTAGCAGGCACTAGCGAGGAGGAATCCATACTCGTGTCGCATCTCGGGTATCGGAGGTTTGGAGTGAAAGAAGAGTCGAGGGACTTTGACACACGAACTAGCAAGATTGCGAGTCACAAAAGGCGCTTGCGTTAAGGCCTTGTTTATGGTCATATCACAAAGGATTTGGAGAGAGGGAGTCTATTCTAGGTGGCGCAAGCACATTGTACTGGTAGAGTCAACTGCCTGTTGACTTTCGTCGGTGGATTTTTCATGGAGGGCCTGTGGATTGTATAAATTGGGGTTTCAATAGGGACTTGAGGGAGCCTTTTCAACTCAAGGATAATTTAAAACAATCCTGAGTGGATCTCGGCCATCCTTTTCATGGGAAAGGTACTCGGGTTCCTTAACACAAACCCTTCGGGATTTAATCGTCCCTGATGCAAAGTTCAAAGTTTTTCCTCAGTCTGTAATTGTAATGTACCCAGTTTGAAGTTCGATTCTTATTTGGCAAGGAAACGATCATTATAATAATCTACCATATAAACTATTTATAATTTCCTCGGTTGCGTAGTTTCATACCTACCCTAAATCTGGGCTCGAACTTTTTGTCTGTGTTTAATTAATGCAAGATTCATGACTCTTCTTCTTTTCATGTCGCATAATGAAAGTAGAGTAATACAGAATGGTTAAATTCTAACTGTCAACGGTATTCCAATATCAATATAACTTCTTGAAGCAGACCATTTCATTGTACTTTCGATTCTAGCATCATATGTAATATATAAAAAGGGGTTCCAGATTTTTAACTTTCAATTTCATCGGTATTTACGCATCTAGCATTTTGTTTACATGTTGTTGATACATACTATTGATCAGTATATGATTCATATAATACATGAACAGACATATATAATATTAACTATTTATGTTGTAGATAGTCCACTTCCGGTTTGTGGTGACGCCTATACAGTTTCCAAAATAATATATATGTATAATATATAAACATATATATGATCCATAGGATTCATGTTGTCTCATATTTCTCTTCAATTCTAAGTTATACTAGAAAGGAAGTCTCCGCTAAGTGATACCATTTTCTGAAATTTAATTACAGAGATACATCTAAATGTTTATATATGTACAAACTTACTCAACTCCGATTATTCATAGATAGATCTGCTTAATATTTCAGTCACATAAATGAACATATGCCTATAAATAGATCTATTCCTTTCAAGCACATTATACTACGAGATAAATCCAAACTAAATTTCGATTAAAGTTAAACATATCACGTAGATGGATCACATTTCTTTCAAGTTCATTTGTATAGATGGATGGATTTAGTCTTTGATTATAAACTTCATACTATGAACAGATGTCATCCATGGAATTATTTCAACTTAGCACAATTAGATGGATAATTTCAGATACACAAATCATTCAAACAAAGAAGGAGAAGATTTATATATCTGAACCGATTAATGCGAGCAGACAAAGGGAACAACCGTTCCTCCTAACCATAGAATAGGGCAGCGAGAATCGCTTTGATTCACCCCTAGCGACCATAAATCCATGAGAGAGTGAACTTGGAAAAATTATCCTTAGAAATGTCCTTCAATTCCAGCAATTCATCTTGCCTCACACTCACTCGGTGAGTGTTCATAGCGATGAGGAAAAATCAATAGTCTCCTTTCCCAGCATACTTGGCATCGTCCTGCCTCATACATATACTATTTATCAATTTTCCTAGGTATTTTCCCTCCCTTGAGAATTTTCACCGGCTTTCTAAATCCTAATTTTCAGGGGTTACTGATAAGGCCAACATCACCCTAATTTTCCACTTGTAGTAATCATCTAAATTGGTTCCAACATGTTCCCCACTCGGGTTATGGTCAGCTGATTTTAACATGGTTGTTCCATTTGTCCTCCTAAATCAATATAAAATATTCTATTTTTTATACAAGTGTCATAGTCAAATCGTTAGTTGAGTCTAATTAGATCTCTGCCCAATAGTCATAATAATTAATTACAAATATCAAATTCGAAATTCAGAATTTTCCATAAATGGAATTTTTTTTTTAAATTCCAGTTTGCAAGTGAATAAATTTTCAATGAATTTAAATTTCAAAAATATTTTTATTTTTGGGATGTCACATCCTTTCCCCACTTCAGTAAAACACTATTCTCAATGTTTGTTTCCTTTCTTGGAACAGAGTTGGTTCAAATATTTCCACAAATCTCCCTCCCAAGTGGCATCCTCGGGACTAAAGAGTGGTTCATTTTACCTGAGCGACGGCTCTTTTTCGAAGTGTTATTTCTCTTCGGTCTATAATGCGTAGGGGTTCCACCTGGAACTCGCCTTTGGGTTCCACCTGCACCAAGGTTCCAATCAGTGTGAGTAGGGTCTGAATATACTTTTTCAGCGACAAAACATGAAATACATTATGAATTGTAGATTAGCTGGAAGTGCAAGTTGATACGCCAAGGGTCCAATTCGAGCAATTATCTTGAAGGGCCCACAAAACCTAGATTCCAGCTTGGCATAGTTCCCTAAATTCAGGATTTTGGGCTTTGACCTCCAAATAAACATGGTCTCCCACTTGGGGGTCAAGTGTCTTCTTTACGATTTGCATAGCTCTTACGTCTATCCATTGCTTCTTTCAAGTTTTTGTTGTTGTACCTTTCTTACCATGTTTCTCCATTTCTTGAAGCATCTATGGTCCAACCAGCAGGTCTGTCCGTCGGGTTATCCTTGCTAATTGGAGTCGTACACTGTCTGTTGTATAATATTTCGAAAGGGCTTAACCTAGCCAAAGTTTGGTAGCGGTTGTTGTAGCCAAATTCTACCAAGTGTAGGTAGTCTTGCTTCTCATTTGTTTGGTTTTGTTCTTACATACATGCAGACATATCCTCTATGATTTGGTTTTTCCTTTCGGTATGTCCATCCATTTTATTATTGGTAACAGTACTGAAATTCAAGTTAGATGTTTATACACCAAGGCGTTCTTCCAAAAGGGATGTAAATTTTCATTCTATGCGAAACCACCATTAGTGTTTAGCCCTGCAAACAATTCCTTCCAAAAAGAGGATGTAAATTTTACGTCTCTATCTGAAACCACCATTTTAGGAATACCATGCAGTCTAAAAATTTCTTTCATGAATATTTCAGCAATGTTTATATCTTTAAAAGTAGACTTTACAGGAATAAATTGTATAGACTTACTAAGTTTATCGATTACAACCATGATAGAATCATTCTGTTTATGAGTTTTAGGAAAACATGTTATAAAGTACGGTGATATAGTCTCCCATTTCCATTATGGTACTGGTAATGGTTGTAATAGGTCGGTTGGGTGATGGTGCTCGACCTTAACCTGCTGAAAATATTGGCACCTAGCCAAGTACTCTGTTGTTTCTCCCTTCATATTAGGCCAGTAAAATAGTTTTCTAAGTGTTGTTATTGTTTTCTGGTAACCCAGATGGCCAGAATATGGTTTCTTATGCACTTCATCTAAAACAATTAATTTTAACTCCGTTGAATCTGGTATGTAAAGTTTGTTTTTAAATTGTAATAGTCCCTTATTGTCGATACTTAGATCTGGTTTATCTGAGTTTTCTATACTGTTTTTTAATTCTTCCATCATCTTCATGTAATTTTCATCGTTAATACTTGTCATCTTTATTCTTTGTTCCAGATCACTTTCTTCCCTGCTGATGTTTATCTCAAATAACCCATGGACTCTTCTGCTTAAAGCATCTGCTACTTTATTTTCCTTACCCTTGATATGTCTGACCTCGAAGTCGAATTCGATCAAGAAGGCTAGCCATATGGCTTGTATTGCATTAAGATTTGGTTGGTTAAACATATACTTCACCCCACTATTATCCATTAATAGTAGAATTTTTCTGCCCATTATGTAGTGTCGCCACATTTTTAAGGCGTGTATTACCGCTGCTAATTCTAAGTCATGAGTGACATAATTTCTCTTATGTTCCTTTAATTTTTGGGCCTCATAAAAAATAGCGTGTCCTTCTTGAGTTAGGACACCACTTAGTCCTTCCTTACTTGCATCAACACATATGGTGAAGTCTTTATCTAGGTCTACTACCTTCAGAATGGGTGCAGTTGTCAATAATTCCTTCAACTTGTTAAAACTGTCTTGACACTTCTCTGACCAATTAAACTTGGTTCCTTTCTTTTGTAATGATGTGATACGGTAGGCTATCTTGGAAAATCCTTCTATAAACCTATGGTAATATCTAGTGATTCCCATGAATGATCATATATCTACTACATCCTTAGGTACTGGCCATTCCATAATGGCTCTTATCTTCTCTGGGTCTATGAAAATGCCTTCTGCTGAAATTACATGTCATAGATATTGTATTTCTTTTTGATAAAAGTCACACTTGTCAAATTTGGCGTACAATTTGTGTTTTCTCAACGTTTGTAGCATTATCCTTAAGTTTTCATCATGTTCTTCCTCTGTTTTTGAATAGACCAGAATATCGTCGATAAATACTACCACGAACTTGTCTAAGTATTGACTGAAAATACTGTTCATCAAGCACATAAACGTGGCTAGTGCATTAGTGAGCTCGAAAGGTATGACTACAAATTCGTAGTGTCCATATCTTGTTCGAAAAGTTGTTTTGTTTATGTCCTTGTCTTTTATCCTAACTTGATGATAACCGAATCATAAATCCAACTTTGAAAAGATATTGGCCCCACCCACTTGATCGAACAGATCATTTATCCTTGGTAAGGGGTATTTTTTCTTAATAGTCATTTTGTTCAGTTGTCTATAATCGATACATAGTCTTAGAGTACCGTCTTTCTTTTTCACAAAGAGGACTGGTGCTCCCCATGGAGAAACACTCAGTCTGATATACTCTTTGTCCAATAATTCTTGTAATTGTATTTTTAATTTGGTCAGTTCTGGTAGACTCATTCGGTAGGGTGCTTTTGAGATAGGGGCTGAACCGGGTATTAGGTCTATGGAGAATTATATTTCCCTTCTAGGAGGTAATTCTGGTATCTCATCTACAAACATGTCTCTGAATTCACATAGGACAAGAAAGTCTTCTAACTTTGGATTATCTTCTTTTTCTAATAGATTCGTCACTTGGATGGCATAAACTTGACATCCCTTTCTAATACATTTCTTGAGTTGCATCGTTGAAAATTGTCTGAATGATACAGGTTTTGGTATGCCTTGGGTTGTTCTAACAGTGCCAAAATCATCTTTATAACTAAGTATCTTTGTATAAAAGTCTAGTACTTCTTTGTGTTGTTCCAACCAATCCATCTCGATAATCATATCATAAGATCCTAGTGGTAGGATGTTCAGATTGGTCCTTATCTTTTGACCATCTAAGATGAACTCAAAATGAGATATAAAGTCAACTACTTTTCTTTTAGTACCCGTTGCTAGTTGTACAAACCATGATTTTGCGTGTTTCAGTACCTTAAGTTTATTCGACTCTACTACATCATGAGTAATATAACTTAACGTAGCTCCAGGGTCAATTAAAACAAAAATTCGAGTGTCATTGATTTTACCTTCGATCTCTACCACCGAGGACTGGTGGTCAGCTTGTCGACCATCCATGGTTGCATTTATCTGATGCAGGCTTATGCCCACGTCTCCCACTGTCGAGGCTTCCTGAAAATTGTGAACAACAGTTTTGTTTGCTAAAATTAAACGTGGACAATTCCTCCTTAGATGAGGCTTTCCACATTCCCAACACTTTAATGGCTCGCGGAAGTTGTCCCCAAACTTCTTCATTCCCAAGTTTATTGGTTTACTACTACCTTGCACATTCGAATGATTGGAGTGAAAATCCTTCCTCGAGAAAAATTTTGCTGCATTCCGATAAGGAGCTAGTTGGTATCCCTTCTTCTGCTGGATCATTCAATCTTGCTTCTTATCCTTCCAGGCCTTGGTAAATTCAACCCATTGTTTATACTGGTCGTAGCACATTCACGCTTTCCTGAATACCTCACTCAAGGATTTGGGGTTGTCAAACTCAATTTTGTCCCTGTAGGACCGTGGTAAACAACTTAAGAATCTCTAGATTTTTAGTTTATCCTCCCAGATGTACGATATGAACCTTAGTAATTCCATAAATTTATTTATAAGGTCTTCCATCATCATCTGTTTGAGTCGTAACTCATAAAATTCTTTCGTCTTCCTTTCATAATAGCTTTCAGAAAGGTATTGTTTCTTAAAATACTTCTTAAAGTTGAACCATTCCAACTGTTTCTCCTTTAGGCCCTTGGCCAATTTCAGGTCCTGCCACCAAATGCTGGCTTTTCCCCTTCAGATTGAAGATGGCCATTATGACCTTCATGTTGTTGGAATAGTTATAGATCTGAAAGTATTTTCTGATGTCCAAAAACCACGCCTCGTCTTCTTCTCCTGTCCTAGATTCTCCATCAAAGGTAGCTCGTTTAATCTTTTTAAATTCTCCTTCAAGGTGGTCCATTTGTTTCCTTTTTTTGTTTGGTATAATTTTATCTTCAGCTGAAGCTGTCCCTTCAGATGAACTGTCTCCTTTTTCTGTTTCTGGACCAGAATTATTGGAGGCCCTTTTGCTGACCTCTTTTTCATGGTTATCATCTTTTGGATTTTTCTTGGTTACTATACTACGCAGCAGGACTTCATTTATCTTATGTTGGTCCTATTGTTCTTTCTTCAATTTTTCATGGTTGGCCTTGAAAACCTGCAGTTCAACAATAAGATTCCTCATTGTTTCCAACACCTCCATGGGTGAACTTCCATCACTATTTTGTCTTAGATCTCTAGGAGGTCTTTGTTGTGGATTTCCTTCCATCCTGATTTATGCACCTTCCTGAGCTACCATAATCAACACAAAACATAAAGGGCTTTCTGTTTGTAACCACAAGATTTATTAGTTTTACATAAATCAGAGTATATACTAAGTAATTAATGTGGCCATGTTTAGACCCAGTGTTGTAACTTTTTCTCTGATACCATATGTAATATACCTTAATTTTGACCAAAAAAAAAAAATTGTCTTCTCCAGAACATTAATCCTAATTAACTCGATAGATTCGTTCTTAGGATAAAATGATCATTTTATCTAGTATTAAACTCAAATAAGTTTCTTATACTATGGTTACCCATTTTAATCAGCCAACACATAGGTGTCTAGGTCATGCTAAGATAACCATCCATTACTCTAACATTTATGTAATTCATAAGCTTCCAAACATTTATACGTGTCATACTATATAGAAATTGGACTATGGAGGACTTAGGATTCATGATACCAAAATTATTTCTTACACAAAATAATTCTAAGTGTGGAGAGGAGCAAGGATTCGTGATCGACGATATTGAAAAATCATTTCAACTGTTGGATCTCGAAGCAGGAGATCCATCAGATCAAAACCTCTGCGCGGTATCGCGTATCGGGGGTTCAAAGGTTGGAAGCATATATTTTCGACTGTAGAAGTTGCGAAGTGTTGAGAACTGAGGGATCATGCGACACGTGGCACATCCATTAGGTGGGGACCTCGTGGTTGATAGGTGGCGCAAACATACAGCACAAAGAAAAGGCAGAAGTAGGCGACAGGTGGCGTACACGCGTCACCTTGGAAGGAGTCAACCCATCATTGACTTATCATGCTTCAGGGTTTCACGAAGGAGGAGCATGAGGGTTCAACACTCCAACTCACAAAGTCATGAGTTGCGAGTAGTGATAGTGTTTAGCCTAGCCCACGGTTATATGTAGCAGGCGCTATCAAGGAGGAAGCCATACCCATATCGCATCTTTGGTATCAGAGGTTTGGAGTGCATGAAGAGTCGAGGGTCTTCGACTCAAGAAATGGAGAGATCGCGAGTCATGAAAAGCGCTTGCATTAAGGCCTTGTTTATAGTCATATCACAAAGGAGTTGGAGAGAGGGAGTCTATTCTAGGTGGCACATTGTACTGGTAGAGTCAACCGCCTGTTGATTTTCACCGGTGGAGTTTTCATGGAGGGCCTATGGATTGTGTAAATTGAAGTTCCAATAGGGACTCGAGGGAGCCTTTTCAGCTCAAGGATAATTTAAAATGATACTGAGAGGATCTCGGGCATCCTTTTCATGGGAAAGGTACTCCGGTTCATTAACACAAACCCTTCGGGATTTAATCGTCACTAATGCAAAGGTCAAAGTTTTTCCTCGGTCTATAATTGTAATGTACCCAGTTTGAAGTTTGATTCTTGTTTGGCAATGAAACAATCATTATAATAATCTACCATATAAACTATTTATAATTTCCTCGGCTATGTAGTTTCATACCCACCCTAAATCTGGGCTCGAACTTTTTTCCTGTGTTTAAATAATGAAGGATTCATGACTCTTCTTCTTTGCATGTCGCATAATGAAGGTAGAGTAATATAGAATGGTTAAATTCTGATTATCAATGGTATTACGATATCAATATAACTTCTTGAAGCAGACCATTTCATTGTATTTTCGATTCTAGCATCGGATATAATATATAAAAAGGGGTTCTAGATTTTTAACTTTCAATTTCATTGGTTTTTACACATCTAGCATTTAGTTTACATGTTGTTGATACATACTATTGATTAGTATATGATTCATATAATACATGAACAAACATATATAATATTAACTATTTATGTTGTAGATAGTCCACTTCCGGTTTGTTGTGATGCCTATACAGTTTCCAAAATAATATATATGTATAATATATAAACATATATATCATCCATAGGATTCGTGTTGTATCGTATTTTTTTCCAATTCCAAGTTATACTAGAAATTAAGTCTCCGCTAAGTGATACCATTTTCTAAAATTTAATTACAGAGATACATCTAAATGTTTATATATGTACAAACTTACTCAACTCCGATTATTCATAGATAGATCTGCTTAATATTTCAGTCACAGAAATGAACATATGCCTATAAATAGATATGTTCCTTTCAAGAACATTTATACACAGATAATCCTAACTAGAATTTCGATTACAAAGTTAAACATATCTTGTAGATGGATCTGTTCTTTCAAGTTCATTTATATATAGATAGTTTTTCCTAGCATTTTAGTTTTAGGAAGAACCATTCCCAGAATTTAGTTTTTGATTATAAACTTCATACTACGAACATATGTCATCCATGGAATTATTTCAACTTAGCACAATTAGATGCATAATTTCAAATACACAAATCATTCAAACAAAGCAGGAGAAGATTTACATATCTGAACCAATGCGGGGGAAGAAAAAGGGTACAACCACGTTCCTCCCAACCATAGAATAGGGAAGCCAAAATCACTTGCTCGATTCACCCCCTAGCCTGACCATAAATCCATGAGGGCGAACTTGGAAAACTTCTCCTCAGAAATGTCCTTCAATTCAAACAGATTCCTCTTGCCTCACACTCACTCAGTAGTGTTCATAACAACAAGGAAAAAACAATAGTCTCCTTTCCCAGCATACTTGGCAACGTCCTGCCTCCTCAAATATGTTATTTATCAACTTGCCTAGGTCTTTTCCCTCCCTTGGGAATTTTCGCAGCTTTCTAAATCCCTGATTTTCAGGGGCTGCCAATGACCAAATCACTGATTTTCCACTTGTAATAATCAGCCTAGAGGTAGTTCCAACATGTTCCCCACTCATGGAGTTATGGTCAACTGATTTTAACATGGTTGTCCCATTTGTCCTCTTGAAATCAATATAAATATTCTGTTTTTATACAAGTGTCATAGTCAAATAGTTAGTTGAGTCTAATCAGATCTCTGCCCAATAGTCATAATAATTAATTACAAATATCAAATTTGAAATTTGAAATTTCCATAAATGGAATTTTTTTTCCAAATTTGAATTTACTAAAAACGGAAAAAATTTCTAGCAAATTTAAATTTCAAAAAATATTTTATTTTTGGGGATGTCACAATTCGACTCTACTACATCGGGAGTACTATAACTTAATGTAGCTCCAGGGTCAATTAAAATAGAAATTCGAGTGTCATGGATTTTACCTTCAATTTCTACCATTGAGGACTGGTGGTCAGCTTGTCGACCAACTATGGCTGCATTTATCCGATGCAGACTTCTGCCCACGTCTCCAACTGTTGAGGATTCCTGAAAATTGTGAATAGAAGTTTTGTTTGTTGCAATTAAACATGGACAGTTCCTTCTTAGATGAGGTTCTCCACACTCCCAACACTTTAATGGCTCGTGGGAGTTGTCCCCAACTTCTTCGTTCCCAGGTTTACCGGTTTACCATTTTACCACTACCTTGCGTATTCGGATGATTGGAGTGAAAATCCTTCCTTGGGAAAATTTTTGTTGCATTCCAATAAGGAGCTGGATGGTATCCCTTCTTCCACTGGTTCATTCGATCTTGCTTCTTATCCTTCCAGGCCTTGGGAAACTCTACCCGTTGTTTATACTGGTCATAGCACATTCATGCTTTCCTGAATACCTCACTCAAGTATTTGGGGCTGTCAAACTCAATTCTGTCCCGGTAGACATGTGGTAAATAGCTTAAGAATCACTATATTTTTACCTACTCCTCCTGGATGTATGGCACAAACCTTAGTAGTTCCAGAAATTTGTTTATAAGGTCCTCCATCGTCATCTGTCTGAGTCGTAACTCATAAAATTCTTTCATCTTCCTTTCATAATAGCTTTCAGAAAGGTATTGTTTCTTGAAATACTTCTTAAATTTGGACCATTCCAACTGTTTCTCCTTTAGGCCCTTGGCCAATTTCAAGTCCTGCCACCAAATGCTGGCCTTCCCCTTCAGATTGTAGATGGCCATTCTGACCTTCATGTTTCTAGAATAGTTGTAGATCAGGAAGTGTTTTTTGATGTCCAACAACCATGCCTTAACTTCTTCTCCTGTCCTGGATTCTCCATCAAAGGTAGCTGGTTTAATCTTTTTAAATTCTCCTTCAAGGTGGTCTACTTGTTTTCTTTTTCTGTCTGGTATAGTTTTGTCCTTAGCTGAAGGTGTCCCTTCAGATGAACTGTCTCCTTTTTTTGTTTCTGGTCCATAATTCTTGGAGGCCCTTTTGTTGACTTCTTCCTAATGGTTGTCATATTTTGGTCTTTTCTTGGGTACTATACTAGGCAACAAGACTTCATTTATCTCTTGCTATTTTTGCTACGCTTTCTTTAATTTTTCATTGTCGGCCTTGAAAACCTACAGTTCAACAATAAGATTCCTCATTGTTTCCAACACCTCTGTGGGTGATCTTCCATCACTGTTCTATCTTGGATCTCCCAAAGGTCCTTGCTGTGGATTTCCTTCCATCCTGATTTATGCACCTTCTTGAGCTGCCATAATCAACACAAAACAAAAAGTCTTTCTGTTTGTAACCACAAGTTTTTTTTTTTTTTTTCATCAATCAGAATATATACTAAGCAATTAATGTGGCCCTGTTCAGGCCCATTGTTGTATCTTTTTCTCTGATACCATATGTAATGAACCTCAAATTCACCATAAAAAAATAAAATTCTATGACATAATTCTTTTTCGTTTAAGCTTAGAATTTAAGTGAAGGTAAGACTCATTTCTGTCCATAACGACATTATTATGCCATTCTAGTTTTATTTCAAACCGAAAAGCTTATGTGGATAAATTTTGTCCATAATTCTATCACTTCCCTTAACTCTCAAACTACTCCAACATACTCATATGTATATAGTCAACATCTAAACTTAGGTCGAAGGAACATTTGAGGTTTAGAGAAATAAAGCTAAGGGGGAAGCACAACTGTCGTTAGATCAAAAGGATCTGGACGCACAGAGTTGAACCATGGAGAGGTCACGCAGGAGAGAAACTGAATGAACGGTGGAGACACTTCGGGGAGAAGTGCCAAAATTGCGAGAGTCGTCGAATCCAGAGAAGGTGTGCAAGGTTTAAACCTCGTAATAGTAGAAGGAAGAGGACTCGTCAAGTCCCAAAAGCATGGTGACCATCCAATTTGGAGGACAAATGTAAAATATCCAAGCCCATCAGGGATTTGGACACTAGGGAAATGAGAGTGAAGACTCTCCCAAAGTCTCGAAAGGAGAAAGCCAGGATTGATCGCAGCCATTGATCATCCCAAAAATATCACAACTGTTGATTGTGGCTAAAAGATCGCAGCCGTCCATCAGAAGGACACGTGGCTTCCAGTTGGTGTTTCGGCACCTGGGAAACCAAAGAGCGAGACCCCTCATTTTTGTAAGTCGCGAAATCCCAATATATGAAAACCCCAAATTCGTTTAGCGTGAAATGTGTTTTCGGCGTTTCGGCACCCACGAAACCAAAGGGAAAGATCCCTTGTCTCCGCAAGTCATGAAATTACGATACAGGAAACCCCGAATTGGTTTTAGCGTGAAAAATGTTTTCAACGTTTCGGCACCCAGGAAACCAAAGTTCAAGATTGCTTGTCTCCGCAAGTCGCAAAATCCCCATACACGAAACCCCGAATTGGTTTAGCGTGAAAAAGGTTTTCGGCGTTTCAGCACCCTGGAAGCCAAAGGGAAAGATTCCTTGTCTCTGCAAGACGCAAAATCCCGGTATATGAAACCATGAATTAGTTTAGTGTGAAAAGGTTTTGGCATTTCGACACCCAAAATTCCAAAGGGAAAGAAGATGCAGGAGTCCTGAAACCCCGAAACGCGAAAGGTGTAAGTGTTGGTTCAAGACAGAGGAGAGAAAGGTTATAGTTTAAGAGCTGTAAAATCTTTTGGGGTGGAAAAAAAATGAACCGTCATTCTTGTCAAGTAAGGGTCTGTTATTGAATGATTCCTCAAAAAGGAATTCAACCATCATATATTTTGTCGTTACGAATTCTAGAAATTTTACTAAGGTTTAGTTAGAATGTTGTTCTCTACTATTTTTCCGTAGTTGTTGTCTGTACAGTCTGAGTTCTTATGCATTGTATGGAATCTATGCATTTCCAAAAGCCCACATCTTTTGAATCACATCTCAACAAAAGAAAAGGGGCTCTAGAATATTAATCTGTTGAACAGATATTAGGCAAGATACAAATATATGCGTATAATCCTATTAAATGCGTATCCTAGTCATGCATCGATATTTTAGTGATGTTATTGCTTTGCATAGCTTATTACCGAAATATACGAGTACTCAATCATTGTCATTCCTGTTTATACATCAACATTTCTTAGATCATTATCATCATCTAAGGGAATCTATACTGAGAAATGAAAAGGAAGAATGGAGTATGAGTTTGTCAAAGTAATCAGTTCTGCACATTTAATTGTTCTTTTAATTGCAAGGTTGATAATTCGAAATTCGGGACTTGCTTATTACATATGCACGAAGTTCCTTTGCTCTATTAAATTCCGAAATCCTGAATCCCGAGACCCAGAAAACATTGGGCCATAGTCTCTTCACATTTCTTGATTCAACATTCCTTATTTCATTTTGTTTGCGCATTAGGTGTTCGTAAACCCCGAAATCCTGAACCCCAAAACCTTGAAACGCTGGGCCACAGTCTTTTCACATTTCGTGATTCGGCATACAATGTGGTTTTTGTCTTTTGTATTCGGCGTGTGTAATCACCGAAACCCGATTGACCTCTATTTTTTCACACCATTTTGTTCTCTACGGTTTATGCCATTAAACAAAAGTCTAAGTTATTTTATCGGTAAAGGTCCTGAATAAACGTCTCTGAACC
>SNQJ01S0147376.1:0-23761 GCA_010110895.2 Picea sitchensis
AGTGGGGTGCACCATTCAGTGGAGAATTCAGATCTACGGGGTTTGAGAGTGGATTTGGGAATTTGGACATCTGGGTTGTCCTTACAGTTGCCCGATCTATCATTTGGCATATTTCTCAGGATGATTGGACACTTTTGGTAGCAAGGCAGAATTATTGAGTTCTTCAGCATTCTAGCAGGACGTGCCACTTTCCAGCTTGGAGGTTGAGCATTAGTATGGCTTAGATCTGCTTGATTCAGTCATCATTGTATATCCAGCCTTTGGAGGCTTATTTTGTATTGTCGGGAGCATTTTCTAGCAGCTCATATCTATTGCTTGTACGACCATCTGAGGTTTATGCCAAATCAGTCATCTATTGTATTGATCTTACATTGCTCATAATAAAAAGGTCAGATCTTTGCTTGTGCTTCTACATCTTGAATATATTGTGATCTCCATGTGTTGATGAATCTTGTATGCACTTAATAACTCAATAAATTAGTAGTAGTTAGTGATTCCAAGAAAGAATTTGGCTTGGGATAATTACAAAAAGATAGGCATTTATAGCCTTTTACAATCAGTTTTTTAAGATCCTGAAAACTTGGATATGTATCTAAAAATAGAAAATCAAATTAACTAAGACAATCGATAAGAAAGACTAGTGGCTAGCATTTGAACTGTCTTCTACATCAAAATTTGACATCTATACTTCATCAGCTTCTGGAATCTATTGTGTCATGAAAAAGGTAAAGGCACCTGTCTTTTGTAGCTAGATTTCTTCAATTACTCATAGTCTAAACTTTAGGAGATCGATTTTGCATTTGGTTTTCAAAATCTCCACAAATCTCTGATGCTGAGTATTCTCTAACTAAGTGGTTAATCCTTTGATGCTCTAGAACTTCTTTAAATACTTTTAAAATCACCTTGCTCCATCTTTAGCTTTCAAAAATTCTTTTTGTGCTTTCACCAGCTAACTCGCCTTACGATTCGTTGGTTTAGCTAGTGAAAGCTCTGTCTTTCACCAGCTAACTGGTTGTAAATTTACCCATTGCGCTAGTGAAAGCTCTGTTTTGGCCAAAAAGAAACTTTCACCTCCAAAAATGTTGTTTTATCAAAAACTTAGCGCGTCTTTGCTTTATCTCCTTGCATATTCACAGCGACCAGGGCTAGCACTTGCAGATCTGGGTGTGACTTCTATTTCTGCTTCAATTTTCTGATCTTCCTCTTAAGGCATTTTGCTAAACACCATAGACTATTATAATATTTGGTGATTTTCTTCTTTCTCTTTTTATCCTTGACACTTTCATGATCCAACTTCTCAAATGCAGCATTTGTTTTTGCGAAATTATTAGACAGAGTTTTGTATCTCTCCTTAATTAGTCTTTCTAAAACCTCCTGTTGAGCAATCACTTCTTTAAGTTGCTTGATTTTTTGTGATTTCTTTGAATTTGTGCTCTTTGATGTTTCACCTTCATCAGTGTGAGTAAAAGTCTCACAATCCTGTGCAAATTCCATGGAGTGTTCAAGGCTTTTAATGGCTGGACTTTCATCTTCTTGCTCTGGCTCTGTTTCTGAGTCTGTGTATGGTAGATTTAGAACGTTTGCCTTCTTTTTTGTAGGCTGCTCTAAAGTGGTTTCAAAATATAACTTTTTCTTTGACTTGTGAGACTTTATGCCAAAAATCCTATCTTTTGGTGGTCCTGGAAGAGTTCTCCTCTTCCTCGAGCTACTCTGAGGAGTTAATTTCCTTTTTCCATCTCTCTTATGCTCATTCATGGGCTGAGTTTGGGTTTCAATGATCCGGATTTATGTAGGAACACAATGAAATACATAAATACACATAAACGCAGAGATGCAGTGGAAATAAGACTTCATTTCATTAATAACAAATGACTGAAATATGCTTACAGACAGAATGGAAATAAACTAGCTAAGGCGCTGGTAGCTTATCTCTGAGAAGAGATGTGGCTGCTACTCGCATCCATGAGAAGATGATTACAATGAAACTCTAGAGGCCTTTTTACAATAGACGAGAATGCCAAAATTCATAGACATCCAAAAACCTAACCCTAGGAGATGAAGCACCAAAATTCATGTGGGCCCTGTTTGGGTAAGTTAGTACATCAACTTCCCGAGGTCGTAACTTTTGCATACGATCTCCATTTTAAGAGTGTGATAGCTCGTTGGAAAGGTATCTTCGAGGAGATTCATTTTGGGGGCTCAATAATGCCTTCATATATAATTGAGAAACTTGATCTCGAAAAACCTTCATTTAGTCCCTCAAAATGGCCCCAGAAGTTAAAACCTGCTAAAAATAGTAAATTGCCAAAATTGTTAGAAAAATGTTTTGAGCCAGTCGGAAAAGGTGGGTGGCCACCGATATCCACTTGGATCAATACTCACTCCTTAGGAAGAAATGGTCCCCATTGCATTGAGTTCCTCCATGAGATGAGGAAACTTCTGTTGAACTTGGTCCCTGGTGAGCCATTTTCCTTGGTGAAGGAGTTGGCCTGCTTTGACAACTCGATATAGTGGTATCCTTTGTTTTTGGGTGTGGTTGATCTGTGTATCCATGATCTGATCAGTTCTGGCTTGTTCCATGCAGTCTGGATTTAACTCTGTTGGTGTGAGTTGTTCTGCCAGCAACCGGATTTAACTCGCTATGTGGAGTTGTTCTCGGCCATGTTGATGTGTCTAGTAGAGGTGGAAAGTAGGGGTCAAGGCGGTCCACATTAAACACTGGGTGCAATTGCTGAATGGTGACGTCGGTTTCAAAGGCATTTTCCCCATACACCCTTTGGTGAGGTGTACAACCCATATCGGCGACGGCTTGCGGTGGGTCCAGCTAAGGCCCTTTTCTTGGCAATGCAACCACTTTGTCGCCTAATTTGGAAGTTGTGTGGCACCCAATGTTGATCATGCCGCTGTTTGTAATTTTAGTATCGCCTCATTCAAGATAACAAGGAACCCGCTATTGATGTGCGTTGAATGTGCTCAATAAAGTTGTTTGCCTTATCCACCTCGACTGGACATGAGATGAATTCTTCCTTTTCGAGTAGCCACAAACGGTACTTTGCCATGTCAATGGGACGTGAGTATCGAACCGTAAGCTTCCACTTGAAAGGGGTCAGGGTTAGTTGAGCCATGGAGAGTCTGCCAGTTGTGTTGTACATAGGGGAGGTTCTCATCCATGTGCATGGATTCTTTGAATTGTACATGCTCAATATATGCACAATCATCATGTTGAAAACCTCTGTTTGGCCATCAGTTTATGGATGGAAAGTTGTGGACTTGGTGAGCTGGTGTCCAACATCGACCAGAAACTGGACCAAAATGTACCGAAAGGAACTCATCATTCTAATCCGAGATGATAGACTATGGATCCCAAAGTGTACCCACACTCATTCAAAGAGTTTAGCAATGGCTTCTTCAGATATTCTTTGTGCCATCATAATGGACATTCGGTGAATCGGTCGATGACCACAAAACACAATAAGCAGCGCGTTTAATAGAAGAAAGGTCTGGTTGTAATCCATAGAGATGGATTCCCAAGGTCGATCAGTAGGAAGTGGAGTATAGAGGCCTGTCTTCTTGATGGTCAGTTTGGTAATGGCGCAGGCAGTGCAGGACCTAATAAACTTGTCGACATCCTGGCGCAATTTAGGCCAACATAAATGATTTTGTAGTATTTCCACTATTTTCTCGACCCTGAATTTCCCAGCGACCCGACTATAGTTTGTTTCCCAAATCATCTTGGCACGCCACTTGAAGGAACACAAAGGTGTCCCAAGCGACAGCTGTGGCATCTGGAGGTGAAAATTGGGAACTCTGTTTTACCCTCCAAGAGTGTATTGTATGTACCGAATCGATCACTCTGTGCAGAGAAGTCTAATCGGAAGTCTCGCGGCCCACGTTGAGCACAATGGTTGGCCATCGATGGGTGGTATTCTCCATCGAAAGGGCCCGCAGTCAACATTATTATTGGTGATGCCTTTTGTACTTAATGTTTAAATGAAACTTGTAGGTATGTGGACCACTTCCGATGGCGCTCACTCTCTAACTTTCCTTGTGTCCGTGAAGAAATCGCAGGTTGGTCTATGTGGATGATCAAGCTTCCTTTCCCAGTCGTAATGCTTCCACTGCTTCACGCTACAAGCCACACATAATGGAACAGCATTTTGTCAGTGGGATACGCTTCCAGACCGGTGGTCGGAAAGTAGTCTCACTGATATGCCATTGGATGCCTCCATGTTGGAGTAAGGATCGCCCCAATATATAGAATGAGGCATCAGCCTCTATCTCAAATGGCTGTTGCAAGTATGGTAGTGTGAGCACCGGTGCATAGCAGAGGCGATGTTTCAACTCCCTAACGCTTCTCAAGGAGATTCGCATCAAAAGAATTTTGCTTTTAGCTCTTCCTTTGGTGACTTGACTCAAGGCCAAGTGATATGAGAGAATCCTAACACAAACCTCTAGTAGAAATTAGCAAGACCAAAAAGATGAGCTCATAGGGTGGTTGGGGCCGGACAATCCCAAATGAATTGAATCTTTTCTAGATCCACATTCACTTCGGCTATCAATACGTATCCCGTGACATCAACTCCTATTATGCCAAAAGTATTCCAAAATTGGCATAAATAACCTAGTTGCCGCTAGCATTGGAGGACTCGGGCTTCTGATATGGTGGAGGTGCTCTTCCCAAGTCCGGGTCAAGATCGTATCGTCATCCGGGCACACCACTACAATGAGTTACAGGAATGGCCGCCAGATGCGTCATCCATTAGTCTCTTATGACGGCTGCAAGAGGCATTCGCCAACCCGAAGCATGACCAACCATTCAAAAAGGCCCTTGGATTTGAATGCGCCTTCCACATCAAAAAGGTTCATTGGTACCTGGTGATACCCAGACTTTTAGTTGATCTTGCTGAAATATTTGCCCCTTTGAGTTGGTCCAAGGTCATCAATCTATGGGATCAGGTACTCCATGCCCCAAATAAAGGATTTGTTCAATTGACTATAGTCAATGAAGAGTCTCCAAGTCCCATCCTTCTTTCCCCGTGCACCAATATGATTGGGCTCTGCTGCATGGCTTAGAACTTGGCTGATGACCTTTTCATAAATACCATGAATCTACCTCTTGATTTCTCGGCTATTCTCCAGATGAGCTACTGTAGATGGGTCCATTGGGGAAACGATGCACCTGGGTCATATCGACAAGGGCTTGACCTCGGCAAATAGAGGCACTCCTCATGGGAGGCAGTGAAGATGTCCTGCATTCTCCATGACCTTATCCATCTGTTGTTTTGTGCAGCGGGGCCTTGTCTCGAGGTCATGGCCAGCCTTCCTCTTTCCCTCGAGGGATGATCATCATGAAAACAAATTTCCTCGTTTGGGAAAAATGAGCTTATCGCATTGTTTTTAGTAACCAAAGAGATGGTGGTAGGTGCTTCTCCTGCATCCCGCATATCTTATTTCCCAAAGTGATAATAATAGCATGCGGCCTGGACTCATACACAAAGATGTTGCTTCCACAAGCAATGCTGGTCTAATAATACATTAGAAACACTAAGAGGA
This sequence comes from Picea sitchensis, assembly GCA_010110895.2. Lineage (NCBI taxonomy): Eukaryota > Viridiplantae > Streptophyta > Pinopsida > Pinales > Pinaceae > Picea > Picea sitchensis. Next base: position 5,554 of record SNQJ01S0147376.1, read on the forward strand.
GCAATGTCACATAATACCTCATAAGTGAAGGGCTTGATGTTGTAGGGCTACGACATTGTCGACGACGTGGAGCTCCCTGGTCCAAGTGGATATCGGTGGCCACCCACCTTTTTTTGACCTGCTCAAAATAGTTTTATGGGGCAATTTGGCAATTTACTATTTTTTATGTGTTTTAACTTCCTCGGCCATTTTGAGGGCCTAAATGAAGGTTTTGAGATCGAGGTTCTCACGATAGTTAAAGGCATTATTGAGCCCCTAAAATGAATCTCCTCATTAACAATTAACGAGCTATCACACACCTTAAAACGGATATCGTATGCAAAAGTTACTTAATTTGGTAGTTGATGTACTAACTTACCCAAACTAAGCCTACATGACTTTTATGCCCATCCTCTAGGGTTAGGTTTTTGGATGTCTATGAATTTTGGCATTCTTCAACTATTTTAAAAGGCCACTAGAGCCTCATTTTAAACATCATCTTCATGTGAATGCGAGTAGCCTACATTCTCTTCTAGATAAGCTACCAAGGCCCTAGAAGCTAGTTTATTTCCATTCCTCGCCTCAGAAGCAAATTTCACCATTTGTTATTAATGAAATGAAGTTCCATTTCCACTACATCTCCATGCTTATGTGTATTTCTGTATTTCATTATGTCCCTACATAAACTGACAGTCCTGGTCTCTTGGTGCAAATTCTATGGTGGTGGTTGTGGTGTGTGGTCGGCAGTTCAACCGCTTCACTTACCTCTACCAGATGAGGTTCTTTGATCCTGCCGTTGACAATGGAACTACAATGGGGAACCTTACCCACATCTTGGAATGGAAGAGACGCCTACCTCCTCTCGATCTTCTTCGGGTTCCTCCTTCTAGATCTTTAATGGTGGAAACGGTATGCTGGGTCTGCAGATCGACACTGGCTTCGCTATTCCCTTGTCGTTCTCGATTCGAAAGTTGATCATGCATCCAATTCTAGAAGCCTTCAACTCAAATACCAAGACTATTTGGCCCGACACTCACTTGTGTTATGAGTGGAGCTCTTATGGAACCTACACCATTTCCCCGTGTCCTTTTTGGCTTCATGGTGTTGTTCTTTTGTGGCTTTGGCGGTTGTCCCGGGGCTGCCCGCCTTTGGTTTGGTCCTTTTTTTGGTTTGGTATCTTTCCCGTATTCTAATTTATGCACTCCAAATTCTCGCTTCTTTCCTGTTGAACTTTGCTCAATCTGGCAAAGATAACGGCAGATGCTGCCACCAAGTGAGGAGATGTCGAGGAACTCCATTTCCCATCGTAATCAGTGCATAATCATGTAAGATGAACATCAAATGTTTCCTTCGAAGTCTTTGATAACCAAGTTTGTGTGTAGGGTATGAAATAGATTCATCATCTCATGCACATGTTATCCCTTTGCTTCCGCAACGTAGTCCATTGTGTTGTATTTGTCCTCAGCTCCCCATGGGATAATATTGTTCCTGATGGTGTCTCAAAGAATTCCAAGCTGGAAAATGAACAAAGAGGGTTCTCCTTGCCCTTCTTCTCTAGGTTTCCTACCGCCCTGACATGGGGTATTGAGTGCGAAATAATATTTTCTATCGAAAGTCAAGAACCAAGAAATATCCTTCTAACAGATTCAACCATCTATCTACTTCAAAGATTCAAGATCTATTTGGCCATCAAATATGGGAATGTCAAAGTTTACTTGTACCTTAAATGAGTGGCAACTCTAGAGGGTTTCCTGATGTCGATGACCGCCACCAATCCTCACAGTTAACTGGGCAAGTTGTCCATCATCACCTTTGTTTCTCGAGGGCCTCCCTGAGCAACATTTTGATAGGATATCCTACTCCCCCATATTTATTTTCCCATGGTGGCTCATCAATGGTAAGGCTGATCTGCAAAGGTTCAACTGTGATCGAGCCCTAACTCCTTATCCCTCGATCTCGTTGGGGACATGAAAAGAAGGATTGAGAATGAGTATACCGCTCTGATACCACTAATCCGGTGTTTATGTAGGAACATAATGAAATACCGAAATACACATAAATGCAAAGATGCAACAAAAATAAGACTTATTTCATTAATAACAAATGACCTAAATATGCTTAAAGGCATAACGAAAATAAACTAGCTAGGCTACTGCAGCTTATCTCAGAAGAGATGTGTGCCCTCGCCACTGCGATAATGCAAGAAGATGGTTACATTGAGACTCTGAAGGCCCTTTTAAAATAGATGAGAATGCCAAAATTCATAGAGACATCCAAAAACTAACCCTAGGAGATGAAGCACCAAAAAGTCATGCGGGCCCCATTGGTGTTAGTACATCAACTTCTGGTCGAACTTTTGCATACGACCTCCATTTTGCTGCAGATATCCTGTTGAAAGGTATCATCGAGGAGATTCATTTTGGGATAAATCATGCCTTCACTATCATTGAGAACTCCTTGATCTCAAAACTTTCATTTAGGCCTCCCCCAAATGGCCCCAGAAGTTAAACCGCTAAAAATAGTAAATTGCCAAATTGCCGTAGTAAAACCATTTTGAGCCGGGCCAAAAGGTGGGTACAATTTATATCCACCTGGATCATTCAAAACCTTCCCAAAAAAGAAAATCTTGCCAAGTCCTTCCTCTTTGTATTAGCTCCTCCAGGATTATCAACTTGATTAGGTCAAAGTGAGAAAGAGTGTTCTTCATACTTAGAGGTTTAGCTTTAATCTTTTTACAGATTTTAGTTAGGCTTTTATGCAAGAAAAAAGGTAAATTTAGGAGAGTTTTCCTATGAAATGATCTAAGAGCTTGAATGGTATAGCATCATCTTGTCATACCCTCCTTCTGAGGTTATATAGAGTTTAATACCTTTGAACAGGTCCTATCATTCATCCTCCAAATGAGAAACTAGCATGCTTTTCTTCCATGCAACATAACTGAATTCTACCTTAAGATAAGCTCTAAAATTGAGATTCTTGGTTGCTGTCGTTTTGAACCAACTCTGCCCTGATCTAGGTAAGCTGGTTGTTGTAGCAATGGAGGTTTCATCAACTATGATTTCTAAAGACCCGACATAGGCTTTATTTCCATCATTATATGATTTAGCAAACACTTCAACTATTGTTTGGTGGCAACCATTCTGTAACTTCTCAACATATCCCATGCAGCCTGCGTCTGAGAAGCGTTTTTGTACCTATGGATGTGCTTGTAAAAAGGACAGACTGTCTAATTCTTTCCTTAATAATGAACCACTTCGTTTCCTTGCCATATGCAACTCAAACCCTAGACAATTTTGCAAACAAAATCACTGTAATTTGTTGTTTGAGCCAAGGTTTGGCACTGGTGAAAACTCTCTGCGTTGTCTTTCAAAAATGAAACCATAACATATGCCTATGGATGATGCGTGTTGGGGATATGAAGTGTCAATTTGATGTCACCAACTGAGTAGTACCGCTCCTTTACCTGTGATGATGAATTTGAAATCGTCATCTCCAGTGCCATTATCTTGTGAAGCATGCATTCACGAACATGATCCGCTTTGAAATCCGATTTAGACATGCAAAACAGAATCTTCATCATTATCTTCTTTCACCAGTGCCTTATAATGATTACGTGATGTGTGTTGAGCATGTCATCTTTTGATTTTTGAAAACGTGGAGGAAACACACGTGTTCTGCGCTTTCACCAACTAACGGTCTGTGGGAAAGTGCTCCTTAACTGTTGAAAATTGCCACTTTCACCAACTAATCATCAAATTTGAAACACGCGTTAGCTGTTGAAAGTATTTTCATGAAATTTTAAAGAAAAGACCTTTATGAATCGACTTATTTCTAAAATATGAATTAAAAACCTAAGTTTTGCCACTAGAGGAACTTAAAACAAAAATGGAGAAAACTACCAATAACAATGCTATCAAACACAAAATGAAACCATAGTGACTGATTCATTTTGGGAGCTAACATTTGGCTCCAACTAGGATGGACACCTCCCTGTGAGGTCACCAAGAACCTAGCTAGACTCAGTAGCCTTTATTACAATTTGAAAATTTGAAAAATAGTTTTGCTTAGTACCATTGGGCATGGAGTTATTCAAGTGATAAAAACAAAGAAAACAGAACTAAAAGGAATATGTAAAAGTGAAATAGGGCTTTAAGAAAAAACCTTATGAAAAATAGGTCTTTAGAAAGCACCCGTTGAAAGGGCCACCTGCTACTTCCTCGCCTACAAGATTTTGGAGAACAAAGGTATTGTTTTGTTGAACTATTGTTATGACGAAAGGACCTGTCCAAAGAGAATCAAATTTGCCATGTTTCCCCTTCTCTTGCCTTGCTGCATCCCATTTTAAGACTAGTTCCCATGTTTTGAAGATATTTGATTTGACTTTCTTGTCAAAGATCTCCTTCATTTTTCCTTGGTGCAATTCTGTCTTTTCCAAAAGCTGCTCTCTATCTTGTTGTAACTCTACCAAATTATGAATTCTCTGAGTTAAATCACTTGGTTTAGAGTTAGTTTCTTGTAAAAACTGTGCAATTGGTAGTGCAAGTTGAACAGGAAATATGGCTTCACTACCATATACCAACTTGAAAGGAGATGTACCAATTGACTTTTTACTTGTAACCCTGTCAGCCCAGAAAGCAAATTTCAGCTTGGAATCCCAGCCTCTGGTATTTTGTTCAAGAAACTTCTTTATAATTCTGACTAAACTCTTATTCGATGACTCAGCTAAGCCATTTCCTTGTGGATAGTAAGCAGTGGAATGTACTAGCTGAATTCCCAGCTCTTCACATAATTTCACCAAGTGCTTGTCTTTGAATGCAACAACGTTATCAATGACTATTCTCTTAGGGAAACCAAATCTGGCGAATATATTTTCTTGAAGAAAATTTATGATGACAGTATGATTAGCATTCCTGGTAGGAATAGCCTCAATCCACTTTGTAAAATAATCAGTGGCAACAAGGATCCACTTGTGCTGACTACTAGAAGGCGGGTGAATCTCACCTATAAAATCCAGACCCCATTACTGGAAGGGACCTGTGATCACTATAGGTCTGAGGGGAAGAGACTTCAGTTTTTTTTTGCCTTCAAATATTTGGCACTTGTCACATGTTCTCACAAACTCACACACATCTGAAAATAAGGATGGCTAGTAATAACCAGATCTTAAGATTTTGTGCAGTGGTTTTCCAATAGTGATGTCCACTACATTCACTATTATGGAACTCAATCATGACCTTAGCTGCTTCTTCTTCGTTTAGGCACCTCAAAAATAAACCTATTGGATTTTTCTAGAACAATAAGTTCCCATTGATGCAGAAATTCATGGATTTGAGCTTTAAAGCCCTTCCTTGTGTTTTTGTCAAATCTGAAGGGACTGATAAAGTTTGCAGAAAATGAATAATGTGACTGTACCATTTGCAATCAGCTAGGTGTGATGAGACCTGCATTTTGTCACCTCCTTTATCCTCTGAAGATTGAACATTATCCGCATTAACACTTACCAAATTTATTTCGAGCAGCTTACAAGTTTCTTCTGCCAGAAGTTTAGCAAGGCCCTGACCCTTCACAAGTTTTGCTGGTTTAATTTCAACATCAAATTCAATCAACTTTGCTATCCACTTACTCCTTTTCCCATCTATGTCGGGTTGTATAAGCACATCTTTAATTGAACTGGAGGGTACGTAAGCTATTACCTTGGCTTGAAGGATGTAAACTCTAAAATCTTTTAATGACTTGATAAGTGCATATGCTTCTTTCTCCAATAATTCATACTTTACCTCTGCATCCCTTAAGACTTTACTGAAGAAGGCAAACGGTTTCTCCTGATCATAGGCATTTTTCTGTGAGAGTACTACTGCAATTGTATCTCTTGAAGAAAATGAAAAAATGTAAAATTCCTTGGCGAAGTCAGGGCTGATCAAAACAGGGGTTGTCATAATGGTTTCCTTGATAGCATTGAATGAGTGTTTGGCCTCTCCAGTGCATTTTACCTCGAAGTTCTTTCTTAACATAGCAGTAATATGCTTTGTGAGTTCTGCAAAGTTTGCTATAAACCTCCTGATAAAGTTTATAGTCCCAAGGAACGACTGAATGTCCTTCTTTGATCTAGGAAGAGACAGATTTTTAATTGCTTCTACTCTTTTTGGGTCGATTTTCACCCCATCAATTGAAACAATATGTCCAAGTAATTTCCCTTCCTTAAGTGCAAAATTTGATTTTTTGGGATTAACAGAAATGCCATACCTTCGACACTTTAGGAATGTATTTTTTAAGTGTTGCAAATGAAGTTCATGGCTACTTGAAAAAACAGTGATATCGTCAAGATATATCAGGACAAATTTATCTTTCTCTCCAATGAAAGCAATGTCCATCACCCTTTGGAATGTCGCTCCTGCATTCATCAATCCAAAAGGCATATTTTCGTACATAAACATGCCCCATGGAGTAGTAAAAGAAGTCTTTTCTTTATCATTTGGATGGACAGCAATCTGGTTGTATCCAGAAAACCCATCAATGAAAGACATCACCTTTGATCCTGACACCTTCTGCAAAATATGTTCCATTTTGGGCAGAGGGTAGTTATCCTTCCTGGAGCACTTATTCAAATTTATGAAGTCCATGTAGAGTCTGATCTCTCCATTCTTCTTCCTGACTAGTACAAGATTTGCAATCCATTCTGAATATCTGAGAGGTATGATGATGCAGGCGTCCACTAGTTTTTTGATTTCCCTTTCCATTGTAGGCAGCAACAAAGGATTAAAATATCTAAGTTTCTACCTAAATGGTTTGGTATCTTTGTGTAAGGGAATCTTATGTTGAATTACCTCTGTATCGAAAGTCTTCAAGTCATCATATTGCCAAGCAAAGATGTCAGCAAACTCCTTTAGCAATTCTCCATAATCAGCCTTTTGTTTTTCAGCCAAATGTGAAGCTAAGTTGACATATTTAGGATCAAGTTCACTAGCTACATTATACGGAAAAACTTCTGAATATTTTTCCCCATTTTCCAATTTGACAGCTACATCATTATTATCAAAAAGCCTTTCTAAAGGGACCAAACCTTTAGGAATTCTGTTGGTAGACAGTTGTACAATTTCATGTGCTGCGATTTTGCTTCTGAATTTTGGTTTCTCAATTTCATCGTCATGTTCATTCTCCTGATCAATTTGCAAGTCTGCAAACTCATCTATTACTGCGAGAAATCTAGTGAGTCCAGCATCATCTTCGAAAACCTTCCAAAATTTTACATTATCAGGGAGGGATGGCCTATATTTAACTTGAATTTCATAATTCAATTTATGAGGCAGAGGAGGTATAAAAGCACAAGCCGACACAGCTAAAGAATCAGCCAATTCATTCATTTCTCTGGGTACATATGAAATTTTAAAATCTACAAAAGTATGAATTTCCCTCAAAACTTCATCTCTATATGCTTTTAGCCTGACATGTTTTGCTTGAAAGGACTTATTCACCTGTTGAATGATTAAATCTGCATCTCTGAATACCTGCAATCTTTTAATCTCCATCTCTTTGGTTGCATTTAGCCCCAGAAGTAGTGCCTCATACTCATCAATATTATTAGTCACTTTAAAATCAAGTTTAAAGGACAAATGAGAAGTTTTCTTAGAAGGGAAAATCAATACCACCCCTGCTCCTGCTGATTCTTTGGTACAAGCACCATCAAAGAACATGGTCCAAAGATCATCCTCTGCTGCTTCTGTGGATTGAAATGTGGGCTTTCTGAGTAGTAATGCATCTGGTAATGAATCATCAATTTGTAGAATACAAGATCCCATACCTGTGTCGACAGAATAGATAGGATGATTGGATGGATTTTTTTCGTCACTGATTACATATGCCAACTATGATTCCCTGTATAAAATTTTGTTTACCCCTCCAAAAACAGGGATAGTAGCGTAAGAGATATCCATTTGAAGAGTGCCACCTAGCCTCTTCATCCACGATATTGATAACATACATCCAAATTTAGGTGGTATGTCTGCCACTACTATATCCATAACCATAGTTTTCATGGATGATTGGGTTAAAGTTACAGCCAAGTCCTTGATCATTCCGAGACATATGACCTTTCAAGAGTCAAAAGAGAAAAGATCGTGGTAAGACTTGGTGATCTCTAGCCCAAGCTCATCCATGACCGCCTTTGGCATTAGATTGTGAGAAGCACCGGAGTCCAACAAACAATTATGTAATGTTTTCTCATGAATATTTAGAGAGATGTAAAAGGGAGGACAACTTTCATCTCTGTCTTGTATCATTTGGCCTAGAGTAATGGTTGTCTTTTCATCATATATGTTGAGAATATCAGTGGAAGGGGATATAGATTTTGGATCTAGAGTTTTGAGGATATACTTTTTGAACATTTCATTTTTCATTAACTCAACTCGAGGAATAGGAATTTTAATTTTCTGTATTTCAGCCTCAAAATTAAATGAATATGGGACTTTATCAGAGGCTTTATCAGAGACCTTTACCTCATTTAAAGGATCTTTTTGATTGCTTTGTTGTTCAATAGGGGCCTGACTTTCTGGAGTTTGATGCTTGACAGGGGCAGCAGTCTTCTTGGGAGGAGATGATGCTTTATCTTTTGAGGGATCTGTTTGTTGATTCTCTAATGTCTAATCTTTTTGCTTAATAGGGGCTGTGCTCTTTTTGGGAGAGGCTGGTGCGTTCTATTGGGCAGTATCAGACTTAGATTGGAGATTATTTCTATTCTTATTTGTTGTCGTAAAAATGCCATCATCAATAGGATTATCCTCTGTCTGTTCAGTCATCAATGCTTCTTCATGGTCGTGTTGTGTCAGATAAGATTTCCCTGTCTCTTCTCCAACACAATGAATATTATCTTCTCCATCTTATTGATAATCGCCTTCATCCTCATCCATCACAACATTCTAAAGAGGGACCTTTATTCTCTGATATTCAGTAGGATTCTTTTCTCTTTGCAAAATCTGTGTTGGCTGATTATTTCTTCTGAAGTTGTTAGGATTTTGATTTGGGTTCCTGCCTGCATAATCATAAGTGCCTCTTCCCTTCACAGGCTACTTATTTTCAATATTGAGCTTAGATATCTTAGAGGTTAGAGACTCTAGCATCTTAGCCATTTTATCTAACTTTGGGTTAGCACTTGATGAAGAAGAAGCTTCATTCCTTGGTCTTCTCCTATCAAAATTTCCCTTTAGCTTTTGAGAGGCTAAAATATTTGATTCCACCTCAAGGGCAGCGTCTTGCATCAGAGACAGTGTTGGTGACCTCCTTTATCTCAACAATAAACAGAAATCTGAGTCAAAAGCATCAGAATATGTGATTTTGGTAGAAGCATTTGAAGGTTTTATCTCTGCTGGTATTTTACTATACATCCGGTTAAACCTTTTAGTGAAATCAGAGACTGACTCACCATTTTGTTTCCTTAGATTTCCAAATTCTGTGATATAGTATACAAAATCTCTTCTATCACCCTAATGTTTCAAGAAGGTCTCATCCAATTGCTCAATTCCATCTATGGAACCAACATGGAGTTCTTTGAACCATTTCCTAGCATGGCCATCTAAGCTTTGGACAAAAACTCATGTCCAAACATCTTCCTCTTCAATATTAAGGTTTTCAGCATAACTGTAGAAAGCCTCAATATGTTCTTCAGCAGACACATCGACTTCACCTGTGAATTTGGGCATATACTTCTGATAGTCTCCCATTGGCATGGCTAATACTGGGTTTGGCAATATAAGTGGTGCATACCTAGTAGCTAGGATTTGTTGCATCTTCGTCAAAGGAGGTGGTGCAGCCATAACTATCAGGGGTGAAAAAGGTGATGGTTTCTTTTTCGAGTCTTCAACACTGGAGGAATGTGAAGGAGGTGAATCTTCTAATGGGAAAGAGGTCTGATATGAGGCTCTGTAAAAATTTGCAAGCTTTCCAACTAAGTTTTCTTCACCTTTAGCAGATATCTCTTGGAGAAGATGTTCAACAATAAGGAGGCTAGTATAAATGTTTATATGATCTTCTTGTTGCTGAGAATGAAAAGACTCAATAGAAGAAGAACTATGACTTCTTTCTAAAGTCTTGGATGTTTTTTCAATCAAATTTGAATCTATCAATTTATCATCATTGCTATTTTCCTGTTGATCAAAAGGAGTTTGTTCTTCTACAGTATTTACAGCTGTTTTTTCATCATTACTCTTTGAAAAGAATTCAAATTTGTCTGTAGTAGATTTTCCAGAACTAAAAATAGGATTACCTTCTGTATCTAATTTTGAGGCTTGACCTTGAATTGTCTTTCCTTTCTGAGAATTAGTTCTGGATTGGACACTGGTGTGATAGGTGATTCTTGAGTATTCGCCCTAGTACTGATCCTCTTAGGAGCCAGGATGAACTTGTGGAGTCGCCAGATAGATAATTACAACCAATTAAAGTTTCTAATCTTTGTCTATCATCAAAGATCAGCTCTGTGTCGTATCCCAGGAAAGCATGACTTAAATTTCGTTTCCCCGGCAATGGCGCCAATTTGTTATCACTCCAAGAAACTCCTTAGGGTTGTAAGCTAAGGATGCTTGGTAACTCAAGAAAATAATGTGTAGGTATACTTGGAACAATGGGATCCTCAATGATTAATGTAATAGACAACTCATCATACATCCAAAAGAAACAGTGCTTTTAGAAAACAATAATCAGATCAAGTATTTTGAAAGGAGAGGATGAAGAACACTAATCTTGATTGCCAAATACAATAGGGTGTAGGGCTTAATGCAAGATAGAAAGAAATCCTTCACTTCAAGTCTATGAGCTCAATAAAGAGATGGCAGTCTTCATAAGCTAAGATAAACTGAAATAAAGTAAAGAAAAGGAAACATGAATATTTCGGATATTGAAAGCGAAAGGAGACTGTAATTTTATTATACAATAAGAGTCTATACAGTAGCACAAAATATATTCCCAGTTTGAACCCTTGTCTCTTAGAAAAGATAGGCATTTATAGCCTTTTACAATCAGGTTTTTAAGATTCTAAAAACTTGGATCTATATCTAAAAATAGAAAATCAAATTAACTAAGACAATCGATAAGAAAGACTAGTGGCTAGCATTCGAACTGTCTTCTACATCAAAATTTGACATCTGTACTTCATCAGATTCTAGAATCTGTTGCGTCATGAAAAAGGTAAAGGCACCTGTCTTCTGTAGCTGGATTTCTTCAATTACTCATAGTCTAAACTTTAGGAGACCGATTTTGCATTTGGTTTTCAAAATCTCCACGAATCTCTAATGCTGAGTATTCTCTGACTAAGTGGTTAATCCTTTGATTCTCTGGAACTTCTTTAAATACTTTGAAAATCTCCTTGCTCCATCTTTAGCTTTCAAAAATTCTTTTTGTGCTTTCACCAGCTAACTCGCCTTACGATTCGCTGGTTTAGCTGGTGATTTCACCAGCTAACTGGTTGTAAATTTACCCTTTGCACTGGTGAAAGATCTGTTTTGGCCAAAAAGAAACTTTCACCTCCAAAACTGTTGTTTTATCAAAAAATTAGCGTGTATCTTCTTTATCTCCTTGCATATTCACAGTGACCCGGGCTAGCACTTGCAGATCTAGGTGTGACTTCTATTTCTGCTTCAATTTTCTGATCTTCCTCTTAAGGCATTTTTTTAACCACCATAGACTGTTATAATCTTTGGTGAGTTTCTTCTTTCTCTTTTTATCCTTGACACTTTCATGAGCCAACTTCTCAAATGTAGCATTTGTTTCTGCGAAATTATCAGACAGAGTTTTGTATCTCTCCTTAATTACTCTTTCTAAAACCTCCTGTTGAGCAATCACTTCTTTAAGTTGCTTAATTTTTTGTGATTTATTTGATTTTGTGCTCTTTGATGTTTCACCTTCATCAGTGTGAGTAAAAGTCTCACAATCCTGTGCAAATTCCATGGAGTGTTCGGGTCATTTAATGGCTAGACTTTCATCTTTTTGCTCTGGCTCTGTTTCTGAGTCTGTGTATGGTAGATTTAGAAAATTTGTCTTATTTTCTATAGGTTGCTCTGAAGTGGTTTCAAAATATAACTTTTTCTTTGACCTATGAGACTTTATGCCAGAAATCCTATCTTCTGGTGGTCCTGGAAGAGTTCTCCTCTTCCTCGAGCTACTCCGAGGAGTTAATTGCCTCTTTCCAGCTCTCTTCTGCTCATTCATGGACTGAGTTTGGGTTTCAAATCCTTCCCAAAAAAGAAAATGTTGCCAAGTCCTTCCCCTTTGTCTTAGTTCCTCCAGAATTATCAATTTGATTAGGCCGAAATAACAAAGAGTGTTTTTCATACTTAGAGGTTTGGCCCTAATCTTTTTACAGACTTTAGTTAGGCTTTTGTGTAAGAAAAAAGGTAAATTTAGGAGAGTTTTCCCTGTGAAATGATCTAAGATCTTGAAATGGTATAGCATCATCTTGTCATACCTACCTTCTAAGATTATATAGAGTTGAATACTTTTGAACAGGTCCTGCCATTCATCCTCCAAATGAGAAACTGGCATGCTTTTCTTCCATGCAACATTTATGAATTCATCCTTAAGATATGCTCTGAAATTGAGATTTTTGGTTGATGTCATTTTGAACCAACTCTAGCCTGAACTAGGTAAGCTGGTTGTTGTAGCAATGGTGGCTTCATCAACTATGATTTCTAAAGACCCAACACAGGCTTTATTTCCATCATATGATTTAGAAAACACTTCAGTTGTTGTTTGGTGGCAGTCATTCTGTAACTTCTCAACATATCCCATGCAGCCTACATCTGAGAAGCGTTTTTGTACCTATGGATGTGCTTGTAAAAATGACAAATTGTCTAATTATTTCCTTAACAATGAACCACTTCATTTCCTTTCCATCTGCAACTCGAACCCCAGACAATTTTGCAAACAAAATCACTGTAATTTGTTGTTTGAGCCAAGGTTTGGCGCTGGTGAAAACTCTCGGCGTTGTGTTTCAAAAATGAAACCATAACATATGCATGTGGATGATGCGTGTTGGGGATATGAAGTGTCGATTTGATTTCACCAGTTGAGTAGTATATCTCCTTTACCTATGATGATGAATTTGAAATCATCATATCCAGCGCCATTATCTTGTGAATCATGCATTCACAAACATGATCCGCTTTGAAATCCAATTTAGACATGAAAAACAGAATCTTCATCATTATCTGCTTTCACCAGTGCCTTATAATGATTGCATGATGTGTGTTGAGCATGTCATCTTTTGATTTTTGAAAACATGGAGGAAACACACATGTTCCATGCTTTCACCAGCTAACGATCTGTGGGAAAGTGCTCCTTAACTGTTGAAAATCGTCGCTTTCACCAGCTAATCATCAACTTTGAAACATGCATTAGCTGTTGAAAGTCTTTTCATGAAATTTTAAAGAAAAGACCTTTATGGATCGAATTATTTCTAAAATATGAATTAAAAACCTAAGTTTTTCCACTAGAAGAACTTAAAACAAAAATGGAGAAAACTACCAATAACAATGCTATCAACCACAAAATGAAACCATAGTGAATGCTTCATTTTGGGAGATAACACTACCTATAAACCTATACAGAATGACTAAGAAGGGGTTATTTGGCATAATAGTGAAGGAATGTTGAGTAAATTCCTATCATGTAATTTGTTAGATGTTTCAAAGAGCTAGACACCATTGTAATTTTTGCAATTACCAAAATATAAAGATGTACCATAGTCATTCCTTGTTAGAGTTTTTACTTCAAGTTTCTCCAAGGTAAATATCGTTGTCTATTACATTTAATTAATTGTGTGGTTGATATTTTTGGTGTAGTTTCTTCATTTTGATGTATTCCTATGTAATATCCCCACTAAGTTTTTTGAGGTTTTTGCTTAGTTTTGTTGTTCAAACATTTCAACAAACAGTTTGTATACAATTGTTTTCCAACATTTTATAAGAAAAGATGAATTTTACTATGATTTGTCAATGGAACAACAATACAAAGTCAAATATATTTCTTCACTCAATTATTCAAGCTAGTTGAAGTACATTAGGAAATACCCAACACACAACACACAACAAACTGAGGAACCTGATATATAGTTGTTATGGGTTTCCTTTGTGAAATTTTGTAATGAATAAGGTTGTAAATGGCCCAGAATCCGCCCAACAACTTCAGAAAATAATTCCCACCAATACTAAGGCTATGTTTCATCCAAAATCGGTCTAAACAATGGAGATATCAGACATGTACTAGCTTATTTCGACCCATCAAAGTCCTAAAGCACCCAAAAAGCAAAAATGTAGCCCCACAACACTCAACTTGACCAACAAGGATGTTCTCGGCCCATTGGTAGATGAATTGACCCCCACACTAGGATTCACTACTCAAATAGAGTTAACTCAGCCCTCTTGAAAAGTACGCAACCAACAAATGGAAAGGTTCGACCAACAAGTAAATATACTGCCCAGATTCAAGAAATGCACACATATTGGTATAAAACTCAACCAGTGTCCCACTAACTCTGATCTCCTTGATAAAATCGGTCAACTCAACAAAGATTTGACCCACACATGACAAGACTCTGTTGCTAAACAAATTAACTCGACTGCAATAAAAGAACTCTTCCACTAGCAAGAAATCCCAACGACAAGAAGATAAACTTAGCTACAAATGAAGCACAATGAAGAAATCTGTATGATCTCCTTATTTCGACCAGTTAGGGTGGATAGTCCCACCATCAAAACCAATTTTCCAAACTCTCTAGGGTTTTCATCCTAAGATTGAAAGCCACAAGAGTTCTCTCAACTTCATTTTAGAAATTAACAATGTGCATAATGAGAGAGGGTGCCCCTCATTCTCCTTTTATTCCCTCATTGATACTTTTGAGACCTTTTTACCCTTTTAATATGTTAAAGTGACTTTTTTAATTCAACAGTCACTTAGGCGCCTTTTTTCCAATTACTCAATGTCACCTTTTTTTAAAAAGATTAATTTCCCGCTCCGATGACATTAAAGAATCAATTAATTAATTCCCTTTTTAATGTCCTAAAGTGATTAATTGGATTTAAGACATTTTTGGAAATCGGAAGCCCCTTTCTCATCATCCCAACCTTGAGATCTTTTTGTCCCAATTCTAATGAGTTATTACACCAAGGTATTCTCTCAGATAATATGATCTGAATAACACCAATAATGTATTTAATTAAATTATTCTCAATAATAAGCCAAATTATGGGAATCGTCGGAATGCCACGGAACCAATAACGAACTATGCAGAATGATCTCGATGATAAAATATGGTAAATGGGATAGGATGAGCCTCATACAATTCCCTCAAACCCTACGAGCCCACTGTTAACCTTCATTTAAATCTCTGGTCAGGCTGGCATAAACCCCAAAGGTCAACTCCAACTACAAAGCAAAGAAATCCAAAAATGAAGACATCATAGTCCTCCCTTCCCAAAGATTGCTTGTCCTAAAGCAATACCATCAGAACCAGATGCCCCATCGACTGAACCAGGATGAAATTGAAAATGATACCAGGGTCCCAAACCACCTTGGGAGATGTGAAGAAAATTCCACTCAATGCGTAATCTGACAAGGTATTGACACAATAAACCTCCTTAATACTTCCAATAAGTAGAGAAACTCGATACTGCAACAACTCGATCAACCCCTCAAAGCACTTCTCTACTAGGGATCCAATAGCATGAAAGAAAATATTGGATCCTATCTCTATGTCAGCTATTGGACTGACTAATATTGATATCACAGGGTCCCAAGCTAATCTCATAAAGGACCCACCATGCTAATGTTGCGCCATTCTGATCATAAACGTCTGATCATCGTGCCCCTTCGGTATCCTCCTCTCTTGGGACTCCAAGCTGAAATACTTGTAATGACTGGACTTACTATCATGAATAGTAGTCTACATAGGCCTCATGGTGAAGTCACGACCTACAAATACATTGCTATACTCGATCTTGAATATCGGAGAAGGAAATTTGTCCCAATCATTGGCAATAAATTCGAGTTTCTTATGGACTCTAAACATCTCTCCACTGGATGGCTATGTCACTTGTGCTACCCCATGCTTTGAAGATATTCTCGGGAAGTGTGTGAACTCTGCTAACTGCAAAAATGTTGCACACCCACTATCTTCCCTCTGTGCCCTTGGTATACCTGTGATGCAATCTATCAACATGCTCTCCCTCTCTCTGCTCATAGCACTGATTTTCACGATGCTAACAAAAAAATCCCATTAATTGCCTCTGATAAGCCATATAATTTTAAGTTGCACAAACTTAGTCATCTCCTCAGAAGACCACTCCTCCACGCATCCAATCCTAAGCATCTCAAGAGTAAACTCTGAAAATCAAAAACTAGCCATATCATTTGTATTGAATGTCAATTTGTCAAACTCTATAGTCCCAAGGTCCCAAGCTAACCTCCACAAGGAACTATCATGCTGACCCTGCACCCCTCTAGTCATAATCGTCTAATCACCATGCTCAAACTTCACTCTCCTCTCCTGGGCCTCCAAGCTGAAATCCCTGAAAGGATTGAACTCACTATCCTGGATCATGTCTCGCCTAGGAATCTCAGTGAAGTCATAGTCTACCAACCTGTGAATAGACTCAATATTGGGTATCACGAAGGAAACTTTACCTCATCCTATAGGAAAAATATCAACAAATCACCTCACAATATCCTCATAAAAATGTAGCCCAATCACTAACATGACCTTGTCAATCATCCTCATCATCTGAAGCAATCTATCACTCCGATGAATGCCAGTATCCCACCACCAAATTGAAAGTCCACCACTCCCAATGCTTGTTGCAGTGTCTGTGAACCACTCCAATAGAGTTTGTATCTCCTCTTGTGCACTCTGCACACTGATCATATGGTCCAAAAGAAAGACCATTGTCATGGCCACAATTCCACCTATCTCATCCAACTGACTCAGGTGAACTTCCCATGTCCTATTGTATATAATGAGGGAATCAAATAATTGTTAGAAAAACAAGATTGTGGAGCAATAAAAAAAATGAGGAAATAAAACACAAAATATACACAATACAATAGAGACACAATATACATGGTTCACCCAGTGTGGGATACGTCCACCAGAGAAATTTTCAGGTCCTTCCTTTATTATTATCCAGCAAATGAAGAGACACAACCTACAACACACCCGTTGTAACTTCCTCATCGTTCTCTCACAGTCTCCTCTCTCATAATACAATATTTGAAATGATACACAACCACAATACAATTCCCTCATAAAAGAGAGTTTCCTTCTAGGGAGAAAAAACCTAACATAACTTCTACCGTCATATTTGTGACCTTATAATGAATGGTCCATATTTACTATGAAATTACAATATACATTTACAAGGAAATTTTTCCTTCAAGGTCCTTCTTTCCCCCAGACCCCCTAGCGGAGGGAATGAGCCCCCCGAACCCCACAGGGGGGGAAATCCCCCCCTACAACCTCGCTGCATGGAGGGGTGTACATTATTCCAGGGAGCACAATCTTCATGGGGTATAAACACGGTTGGAAACAAAGACCTATGAAACAGGAAGATAATCAAGCTCCACAACCAACAATCTCCCACTTGGAGACTAATCACAACAACGCCACTATTGTTGTACCTATTGGAGTATACTCCACCTTGGATATATAAAATTTATCATCTTCACCTTCATGCTTGAATACCAACTGAAACTGAGCAAGAACTCGGTTTCTCCTTGGTTACTCCCTTTGTTAACATGTCTGCAGGATTATAGCTAGTGTGTATCTTTTCTAACTTCAAATTTCCATCTTCCAAGATGTATCGTATGAAAGGGTACCTGAGTTGTATATGCTTAGTATTTGAATGGAAGGTTGAGTTCTTTTCAAGATGAATGGCACTCTTGCTATCATAGTACAACCTGTTATTCTCTTGCTTCTTTTCCAATTCCTCCATAAACCTCTGTAACCAAATCATCTCTTTATTAGCCTCTGTAGCAGCAACATACTCTGCCTCTGTTGTTGAAAGAGGTAAGACATGTTCCAAATCTAAGGAAAAATATGATTGCAATAAGGTAGTTGGCAAGTGAAGGTTGTATATCCATATTTACAGATAAGGTGTGGAAGGTCACCAAAGGATCACTGGTGATAGCAAAATGAGAGAAGGTAGGTACATTGAATTTATGTACTGGTAATACTGACTCTTCTATCTATTTAGCT
>SNQJ01S0147377.1:5997-23761 GCA_010110895.2 Picea sitchensis
AAAAAAACCCTAACATAATCTCTACCGTTATATATGTGACCTTATAATGAATGGTCCAGATTTACAATGAAATTACAATATACATTTACAAGGCAATTTTTCCTGCTGGGGGCCCACTTGCCTCCAGACCCCACAGAGGGGGTACCCCCCCTCTGCACTCCCCCGCATGGAAGAGTGTATATACTTCTCGGGTGTAAATACTTCATGGGGTATAAACACAGTTGAAAGCAAGGACCTCTGAATCATGAAGATAATCAGGCTCCACAGCCAACAACACATTCATCATCTGAGGAAAGTCTTTGAAAGATGTAGATTATATGGAGTTTCTTTGAATTCAAAGAAATGTTTGTTTATTGTGATTGAAGGAAAATTATTGGGGCATATTGTGTGCAAAGAAGGAATATATATTGACCCAAAGAGGGTTAAATTTATAAATGAATTCAACCCCTCATCATTTAAGAAAGGAGTCTAGTCATTTTTTGGAAAAATAAACTTTGTACGAAGATTTGTTCCTGATTACCCAAGTATTGTAAAATCGATCAACTCATTGTTGAAAAAGGATAAAATCTTCGAATGGACTTCGCATACATGGGAAGCCTTTAGTAACATCAAAAAGGAAATCACTATAGTTGCGGTCCTCATTAGTTCATATTTCCAAAGATATTTCATCATGTATTCATTTGCAACATAAAACATTGTGGCATCTATTCTTACTCAAAGAAATGCCAAGGGTGAAGAGCTACCAAACAGTTTCATGAGCAAGACCCTTCATGACTATGAACTAAGATATTCATAATTGGAGAAACATGTCGTGTCTCTAGTAAAAGCAGTAGCACACTTTCGTACTTACATATTAAATTCTCATGTCATTGCATATGTTCCATCCTCTCTTGTTAATATTCTTTTAAACCATCAATTGAGAGAAGGGAAATGGGAAAACTGAATGGAGAAAATTCAAGAGCATGGCATTGAAATTAAGCCTCTAAAAGCGGTTAAAGGGAAAGGATTGTGCAATCTTATTGCGAGCGATGATGCTTTGAATGGAGTAGTTTCAATTTCAGTTGGAAAACCTATATCTGGATCTGAATTGTACAAATATATTGTGTTTTATTTAAAGTCTAGACAATTTCCTATCGCCATGACTCCAAAGGAAAGAAGAGAATTAAATATGAAATAAATTCAGTATGTATTGATTGTTGAAGTCTTATTCAGAAGGAATTATGATGGCATGTTATTAAGGTGTGTTGATGAAAAGAGAGCTCAAGAATTAATACAAGAATTTCATGGAGGTATATGTGGGGGGAATTTTGCGGCTACTGCTACAACGCATAAAATAATAAGAGTCAGATTCTATTGCCCATCAGTTTTCAAGGAGTCATATGCTACTGTAAGAAAGTGTATCTCTTGTCATCAATTTTTAGGGAAGATGAAAAAGTTTGCAATGTCATTACAACCCATATATGTAGAACAACCATTTTCCTAATGGGGACTGGATGTCGTTGGACCAATAAATCCAAAATAAAGTAAAGGGAATATATACATTCTCATTGCTACAGATTATTATACAAAATGGAAAGAAGTAGTAGCATTAAAAAAGGTTGACTCTGAATAATTGATTAAATTTATTAAAGATAATATATTGTCAATATTTGGTGTTCCATAAAAGCTCATTACTGACAATGGTTCAATTTTCATCGGGTCAAAATTTATATAATTTTATGGAGAATATGGAATCGTCATCAGACAATATTCAAACTATTATCCACAAGGGAATGGTATTTCTAAATCTACCAATAAGACACTCATTCAGATTTTAAAGAAAACTATTGATCAAAATCAGAAGAATTGATATTCAAAATTAACTGACACTTTGTGGTGAGAAGAATGATTCTGAAAGACAACACTGGGATGTCTCTGTATATGTGGTTTACGGGAAGGAAGAAAAAATGCCAATCATTCTTGAACTAAATGCCTTGACTCATACAATTAACACAAAGGACGTTGAATATATTACTCCTATGCAAAAGAGACTAAATCAATTATTGAGATTGGAAAAAGAATGAAGTGGAGCTTTGCATAGAACATCTCATAGGCAACAAAGTGTCAAAATATATTTTGATCAAAGTGCAACAGTAATTTTTTTTCAAAAAGGTGAACTGGTGTTACTCTAGAACAAAGCTAAGGAGAGACTGTTAATGCACATAAATTTTGAAGCACTCTGGATTGGGTTGTACATCTTTGAAAAATCATGGGTTTCAATTCATATATGCTCAAAGACATGAAGGGGAAAATGTTAATGTTTCTTGTCAATGGGTGACACTTGAAAATATTTTTTGCCTGAAATTATCTCTTCTCCTTATACATAGTTTTTCTTTTACTATGTACATCCTAACTGTTTCGACTCCATTTACCAAAGGATAAAACATTTGGTCATGAAGATTCTGGATTCTTGACAATCTTCAGGGGGATATCATCCCACAGTTGGAGACAGTTGTTGAACCCCTTTTGTGATTTCCCCCCCTCCCTTATTCTATTTTCCCACCTCTTTTAATACCCTTTCTTCCCCCCTTCTATATTTTCCCTTTTCTTGTTTTCTCTTTATCCCTTATTTTTCCCTTTCTTGGAAGTACTATACTTAGTCAATCTTCATGTTCACGGACATTTGGACTTGCGGACTCTCACACTTGCATTATCTTTCGTTCACCTATGTATAAGTCTACCCAGAACTTAGAATGATTTTGTGTTTTGGACTTTCAGACCTTCAAACTTGTGGACCTATGTGATGCATTTCCACTCTCTCCATTATTCATTCGATAATTTCTGATACTTAGCCATTTCATACACTTGGACTTGCTGACCTTTGAACTCAAATATCTTCATTTTCATACTAATCACCAACACTCATGCCTCCACCTATTCTGGATTCTCCCATTTCCATGATTCATCTTGGAAAGGGTCTTCAAGAAAGCCTAGAATCAAGTTCGAGGGTCAAAAGAATTTCCAGTTTAATCACAACCACCCGTCATTTTGTTGAAAAAAATATTAAGAAAAGAATATCATTACTTGTAGAACTGTCAGATATGGAAAAGAGTTTTGCTTCTCTCGGTTTAAGAATTCAAAATACCAAAGAATATTTAAACTTAGATTTGAAAAATGATGAAGGGTTCTACACTGACAGAGTTGTGATGTTTACAACTAGAGTTTCAGAAATGACAGAGTAGACAAGAAAGAAATAAAATCTACCTTCTCTGAGCCGGATTAAACAATTGAAATCTTGTTGGATGGAAAGCATTAATGTGTTAAAAGGTCTGATAACTCAATTGGATGACTTATCAATAAGGAAAAATAAACCATATTTAAAAATCCTTGATTTGGATATCATTGGAACTATCATTGAAGTCTTGGACCCTAAGTACCTTTCAAATCCCATGCTCATGACTCGACAACATTTCAAAGAGAAAATTGAAGAATTAAAAAGGATATCAGCTGAAAAGTTTGATAATATGATGAATTTTACACATGATGACTTTCACAGGTGGCTTGTCGAGTACACGAATAAAAATGAATACCTTGAAAATATATTACAAAATTTATCTATTGATCTTAGGGAAATTGAAAAGGAATTGTTTAATGTTAAGATAAAACAAGAGGTAAGTGTTGCTCCATTGAGGGACTTTATCCAAGAATGGTTGAATAACTCATTTTCCAAGACTTCTGAAATTCCAGCAGAGGTATTTATGACCAGTAACCAAACTACAACCAGTAAGAGTATAAAGGATGCAAAAACAAGAAAATAAAGGAGGGAGATACCATCATAGTAAGTCCATCCCAATGACATGCTTCTTTCTTTATCAATTTTCATCTAGTTATTCTTCTTCTTTGAAGAGAAAGGTATAACTGGATTCTGATAACTTTATCTTTGTCTTCTTTCCATATTTTTTTGTTCGACATCTGCCCACTTTCTTCCTTCTACGTTCTATATTATTGTATATGCTTGTTTTTATGGTCTGTAGGATCTCTAATCCCAGTTCTTTGGACAAACACATTTAAATTTCAATCATTGTAAAGACTATTATTTTTGAGAAATCCCAAGAGAGCTAATTTGGGATCAATTTTGACTGTATTTTATAAGTCTGAGTTATGAGTATAAAGTATTTGAAATTGATCCATCATAATCTTATTTTGAGCTATACAATTATTTACTCTATAAAATTTCTCTTATGCGTCTAAACCGTCTTCTTTTATTTTGATGTGATCCGAAATATTTATTTTCACTATGATGGATGTGAGGAGATTTTGTTTATTTTATACAATGTGTGATGTGTGAGATTCCTGTCCTTTCTCAGGAATTCTCTTTTTTATAAATCTTTTATTTTTCAACATTTTAATATTTCTTTGAGCATAAAAGATTGGACCATTTTAAGGTCCTATATTATTTTTTGATCTTGAAATAATTAAGAATATCATAAGCCAAAGAGGAGTAAAAACTCTATAAAAATGCAGGAGGATTCATATTTTCCTGAGGTTGTCGCTTCAATATTGATGGATTCAAGCGTCAACAACTACCTAAGCAAACATGTGAGATGATGGTCGAACCTGAGCTAGTATGGTCCCCTGTTCAGTTAAGGCTCGCGAATCAACACAAGATAGTCCCGATTGGGCTATTGACAGGAGTACCTATGAACATAGATGGGGTGTGCAACATGGAAGACTTTGAAGTTATTGAGATCATAGATGGAAATCAACCATATCAAGTAATGATGGGATTGGAATGGGATTTCGAAAATAGGAAATCATTAACTTTAAAAGGAGGGAGATGATATTCGAGGTTGGGGATCTAAAAGTTACTGCACCCTTGGACCCATCAGAAGGAATGACACTGACAACTTATACAATCTGACTATTCGTATGTAGGATTATGTTGACCCAACAATGGATAGTGCGTTGAGTTGGATAAGTATCAGTTCGTGCACATTAGATTTAGAAGTTGGGCTCGATAATTGGCAGCAGAGGATGCATGAAGTGTCAACTAGACAATGTGTATGTATAAATTGATCCTTGTGTTGGATTGGGACAGAGCTATATGACCCACCTAGGTACGATGGACTAACTGAGATAGGCATGTTTGCAAAATCATTTGAGTTACAGGTACCCGAAAAACAAAGGTTAGTGGCACTAGATGTCATCTTAAAGGCGACTCTAGCTAGATGGTGGGATGAACACAGAGAGGGAATAAAATATTGGTCACGGTGTAATAGACCAATGCAGATATGCTTTGGCTCTGAGGAATAAAAAATTGCGCAGAAGTAAACAGGAGAAAGTGACCCGACGGGTCGTGTGGGAAAATGTAGGGAATTATGGTACTCATTATCGGAAATAGAGTGGACGCACAAATTCATACAAACCTTGGGCACTATCCTGAATAATTGGTATATAGAATTGGAGATGCACATGGAGACAACAAGATGGGAAGAATTAAATCTGATATTCGAAATCACATTTACATTTGAACATTAATCTATATCTATATATGCAACACTACAGGCGATTCGAACAAAGATCTTATCAGAGGTAGAGGCAATGGAAGTATTACCAGTATGCAATGCACATAAAGCCAAGATGACTGTCCATGAGCTATTGAAATGCTATAGTGTAGCGAAGGAAGAGTATGAGGAGGAGGATCCGAGGAATGTACAAATACCTTAGAAAGAAGCAACATGAGCAGTAAAAATACCAGAGCTTGCATCTGTCACATACACACAACCTATAAATACACAAAAGGTAAATATTGGGACGTCAGAGAATCTGAAGTTTGCATAGAAAGGAGATTATTGGAACGATGAGAGAATTGAGAAGGTTTCATACATATTGCGGGAATATCAGGACTTATTCCCAACAACATTTTCATGGATGAAGGGGATAGAAGGAGACTTAGGCAAGAAGAATATTCCACTGAAACCTAGAGCTAAGCCAGTATGACAGAGACCTTACAGGTTAAACCCAAGGTACAAAGAGAAGGTCAAGGTTGAAATTGACAGGATGTTGGACGCGGGAATCATTAAACTAGTAAAATAATCTGAGTGGGTTAGCCCAATGTTGGTGTAGGATAAGAAGACACGAGGAATTAGGATCTATATGGATCTAAGGAAACTGAATGATGCATGCTTACTGCATGATCCATTCCCAACACCATTTACAAATGAAGTACTGGAAAACGTAGGAGGTCAGGAAACTTATTCGTTTACAGATGGATTCTTTGGGTACCATCAGATAAGAATCACACAGGAGGATAGACACAAGACCACTTTTGAGATGGAGTATGGAAGTTATCAGTATAGAGTTATGCCATTTGGATTGAAGAATGCCCCTACGGTATTTTCTAGGGTAGTGGTGGCAGCATTCAAGGAGTTCATCCATAAATTCCTGGAAGTTTACTTGGATGATTGGATGGTGTTCAATTTACTGCAGGATCATATAGAAGTTCTTCGACTCATGTTAGATTGATGCAGACAGTGTCATATTTCGCTGAACTTAAAGAAGTGTATTTTTTGCGCATTGTTTGGAATTCCACTAGGGCATGTAGTATGCAAACAAGGACTATTAGTCGATCAAGCAAAGATAGAAGTAATTATGGACTTGGAACCCCCGAAATCAGTCAGAAAGATGAGGGAAATGTTGGGTCATACCAGTTATTACAGGAAATTTATCAATGGATATGTGCAGATTACAACACCCATGGAAAAGTTACTAAAGAAGGAAGCCAATTTATAATGGAATGAGGACTGCCAGAAGGGGTTGGACACTTTGAAATAGAAATTGGTAACCACTCCAATTTTGATCTTCTTGGAGTGGAACAAGGAGTTCCATGTACATGTCGATGCGTCATCCATAGAGTTGGGCATAGTGCTGTCACAACCAAGAGAAGTGGAGATAGATCATCCAATCTATTTTTCAAGTAGGAAGTTGTCTATATCATAAATTAATTGTACAACTATAGAATGGGAAGGATTGGAAATGGTCTATGCGCTACAAAAGTTCAGGAACTACTTACTAGGGTCCCTCTTCAAGATGTATACAAACCATTATGCATTAAAGTACTTAGTCAACAAGCCCGTATTAGGAGGAAGAGTAATCATATGGATATTATTATTTCAGGAATATAAATTTGATGTCATAGTAAAACCAGGGAAGATGAATGTAGGATCAGATCATCTATCACGCATGCAATTTATATGATAACTTCATAGATGCACAATTATATTAAGTAAGGATGGTGGATGGAAATTGTGGAGTTTCTAAGTATAGGTATGGCTCCCACTGAAATGGCAGTTATGTAGAAGAAGCAATTGGTGGTGAAAGCAACAAATTATCAGTTGATTGCAGGGAATTTATATAAGTTGGGTGTCGATGGAGTATTGAAGCATTATGTACTGGAACATGAAAGTTTGATTATACTTGAAGAAGCGCATGATAGAATTGTTGGGGGACATTACGCAAGAATATCAATGGCACAAAATATTTTATGCATGGGACTTTGGTGGCATACGCTTCACAAAGATGTGAAGGAGTATTGTCAGTCTTGTGACATATGTCAAAGAGTGGGAAAACCATCTAAGAGACATGAAATCTCGTTAAATCCACACGTTACATTGCAAGCATTTTTTAAGTGGACCATTGACTTTGTAGGACCAATCAATCCACGAGCAAGAAGATCAGGGGCAAGGTACATCATCACTGCGACAGAGTACTTGTCAAGGTGGGCATAAGCAACAACAATTACCGATTGTACTATGAAATATTGTTGTGTGGTTTATGTTCGAGAATGTAGTCATGAGGTTTGGATGTCCACGCATATTACTTAGTGATCAAGGTACGCACTTTCTGAACAAAATAATTTCCGCATTAACTAAGGAGTTTTAGATTCACCATCAAAAGAGTACGCCATATCACATGCATGCCAATGACATAGTGGAAGATTTTAATAAGATATTGGAGAATGATTTGATAAAGATATGCAATGTAGGGAGAGATGATTGGGACTTACGAGTCCCTGCAGTACTATGGGCTTACAAACTACAAGTAAGAAGCTGACAGGACATACACCTTTCTGGTTGGTCTATGGACAAGAAGCACTGATACTAATGGAGTTCATTCTACCTAGCCTGCACATTGCAGTAATCACCGAGCTCTTAGATATTGGCACGACAGAGGAGAGGTTGACGCAATTAGTACAACTTGAGGAGGATTGGTTTTTTACAGGATTTTATCAGCAAGTTCATAAATCCAAAGAAAAGGTCTCACATGATCAACACATTAAACCAAATAAATTTCAAGTTGGTGATTTAGTACTACTCTATGACAACAAGTATATGAAACATCCAAGGAATTTTTGCATGCACTGCTTAGGACCCTACGTGATCCAACAAATAACCAATACGGGTGATGCGTAGTTCAAAACCTTGAATGGAAAATTCTTGGAAGGAATGGTGAATGGGAGTCGGTTGAAACTCTATCAAGATGGTCGACAAATTGCACAGTAATTTGGGTTGTACCAAAAAAAAGGAACTCCAGAACCAAGGTATAAAAACTTATGCAAAAGGAATGATCCTCACACACAAAAATAACATGCCACCAAGTTAAGAGACAAGACACGAATGAGACGGACTGCGAAGGATACAGATGACATAAAAAAAACCAATGCATAGTTTGGAAATGACAAGACTGTTAAAATTAGTAAGGCATGGAAATGGAAAGACAGTTAAAAGTATTAAGGCATGGAAATGACAGTTAGGATGCATGCCTGATACGTCATAAAAGCATCGTATAAGTCTTAAATGGGAAAATTCCTCAGGAATCGCGAGCATATCAGTGGTAAGAGACAAAAATAATAAGATGGATTTGGAAATAAAGGAGCATTTAGTTAACAAGTCACCAACCATGGCGATAGATTGGACAAGGCAGTTAAGGTAGGATGAGACATGTATAGCTGGCATGAAAGAACCAAAACAATAGGAAGTCGGTAAAGTCTAAGTCATTATTACATGCAAGCAGGAGAGAATAGAGATGAACTACTAGATCCAAGATAGCACAACCCGCACAGACACACAGAGATAGTCCAATATTCCATCACAAAAGTAGAATGGCATCACCAAGAATTGGAGGGTCGTCCACCATAGCAAAGAAACAACCGAAATGATCAGTAGAAGAAACGAAGGTCAAGGAGGTAGTTGGAACTTCAACTCTGGCACCACCGACATCTTTTCATAGAGATTACTTACCACCAAGGAAGGATGATGCTCCACTAGTAAATGTACTAGTGAATGCAAAGTACCCATTGCCGATAGAACCAATTATGATCAGTGTTAGTAGCAACAAATACATGCTCGGAAATATTGTCAGCTTGAATTTTATGGACCATGATATCACATATACACATAAATTCCTTGTTTTGGCTAGGGATAGGTATTTATGCATGAATATTATCACAGGCATAAGAGAAATTTTGGTAGAGCCATAAGAATGGGTGTTGGTCTTAGAGAAAGCATGGATATTAAACTTGTTCAAAATTCCACATTTTAAACAAAGTATGAAAATTAATGCATGTGTAAAGGTGTTACTCAATTGTGTTCATGGGGGGACACTTTGGCTCGATCCCCCAGTATCGATTGATATTGTGTTGATTGTGCATATCACAGGTTTTTTCAAATCAAGAGAAGACCCAACACTATTGTTCAAAAAAATGGGAGAGTGATCCCTCTCTAAGTCCATGAAAGAAAAATTTGACACATTCAGAGGAAAGAGGGGTTTGGATGTGAAAAGAATCAGTGACAAGTATGTCAGGCTTGCGACACAAATTTTGGCTTGCAAATTGTTGCGAAAATGTCACAAATATGAAGCACCAGTTGTAGTAATTTCAACAGTAGAGAAATGTAAGGAAGGAGTTTAGATGAATTGGGATACATTTTTAGTCAACCAATTTTTACAAGATTGCTCAGAATCCCAGGAGAAGGGAACTAAATTTCATTACGCATGGTTTCTCATCCTCATTGCATTGGTTGGGTGCCAAGATCTTGGGTGTTACTAGCACATGTGTACTTCAGGTCACAGCCCTTTGGTTGCTAGGTATGAAAAATAACGGCACAGAACAATCAAGAGACGACAAAAAAACAAAAATGTCATATTGTATACCTATTTGGAGCGCATTACTACTGTAGTGGAGACCACACTACGTATATCTGAGGAAATAGTCACTGCATACAAGGATATCACATGATTTAGAGTCGACACGCACCACATGTATGTACAAGACAAAAAGGATCATGTGCGGCAATGGTTTCCAACCAGTTATCGATTGACAATAGAAGACATGCATTTAATAATCAATGACTAGGAGGAATATTGGAAGAGTCTCATAGACAAGACAGGCCCATCCACAGAGGATGAAGACCAAGACAAAAGTGATGAAGAACAGGATCAGACAAATGGCGTAGGAAATCTTCCTGGCCAATCTACAATCTTTGAAGCAAGGCTCAAAAGGAAGGATAAGGGGTGAGAACAGGCAGGAGGGGTGTAGAATAAAGTTAAGGCGCAAAAGCAGACCCCATTTTATATCTTAACCAATGATTATATGGATAGGATTGGTTACCAGATATGAGATACCACATAGAAAATCTAGTAGTAAACAACAAAGAAGCAAGCATAACAACAGAAGAAGGTGCAAGTTCAGCTAGGAATACTTTAACAACTACTAGAAATATCATGCATCACAACAAAACACAAGTCAGGGGGAGGTATGTCCATAGGACCAAGGAAATAAGTGGAAAGTGTGCAGCCGACCTTGACACAAGGGAACATAGAACCTTACAGATTGAGGCAGATGCACTAGAGTTTCTAGTGGGCGAATTACATGAGAAAATAAAGGTGTTGATCCATCTTAATATAGTAATATCACTTCTCTATTGCACTTCTTCCTTGACAGTGGGTGGATCTACTCGGTCCCCCATATTTTCTTGATCTCCCTATGTGGCATTTTTTTTCCACTCTGCTGCAAATTCCAGTCCTGCAATCTCATCACCAAGCTATTGCTCGACTTCCTCTTGTGTTGGCATGTCTCCAACTCCTTCCAACCATTCCTTTGGTTGGTATGCTCCTCCATCTATTTCCAACTTGACCTGTTGGATGCACAAGCTTTGCATCATTACCCTCCTCTCTAGGGCTTTCATTTCTTCATAGAGCTCAACAAATTCCATGCTATCTGCTTCCCCTTCTTCTGCAGGCTTCAATTCTCCAGTCATCTCTTGTTCAGCCTCCTGGCTAAAATTTTCGATCCATTCTACTGAATGATCATCTCCTTCTGCTGGGGTAGACATCAGTGTCTTCTCCATTTCTTCCCCTTCGACAGTTTTTGTTGATTGTCATTCTTCTTATGCTGCCCTCTCATCATGTGCGATGGCTTCTACTTGGTTGTTTGGTAGGAATACCTTGATCCCTCCAATCATCAGAATGATCCTCAGATCCTTATCCTTTGTGATGGAATTATTTAACTTCTCATCGTCTTCATTCACATGGTCTGAAAATCCACATGAATATTCTCCTATCAACACTCCTTGCTGATATGAACTCACTTCTGAGCTCTCGAGTCTTTCTGACAGTCTCATCTCTTTCCCCCTGCCCACCTGGTAACTTGGGAATTTTCTACTATCCACCTGGTAGTCTATGAGATCAACCAATCCCATCTCGTTTCCCACTTGGAAATCTGAACTTTTGACACTGCTCCTTCGGCAGTATTCGAGACCTCCACTTGATCTCTTTCCATTGCCCACCTGGCAACTTGAAATTCCATTTTCGCCCACTTGGCAGTTTATGAGATCTTCATCTGACCTCTTCTCCTCCTCGTCCCTGAGGTTTCTCCTAGTCTCTGGTTCACATATGCGAATCAGTTCCTCCTCTGGTTCATTGAGGTTTTAAGAATGCCTCAATCACCTTCTCATCAGTCTTCGTTGTCCTCTGGCCAACAATTCCTTTACTGGTCATTTCACCTTCTTCTTCATGGGCCATTCATACACCCAATGCACTTTTGCATTCTGCTGCATTTTAAATGCAAGCTCCTCCATTCTTTCTCTTATCTCATTGAACTCTAGATCCATCTCTAGATTGTTCTTCTTCTGCTGGTGGACTTCTCTTCGATCACGTCCATGGCCTTCAGTGGCCATTTTCACCTTCTTCCTGCCCTCCTAGAAAGTCTATGGATCACTCTTCATCTGCGAGCATCTCCATTTTCACTCACATCTCATCTGGTTGTTTAAAATTTTGTTGTTTCATTCATGCAACAACCTTCTCACAGAATTTTAATACTCTTCCTTCCTTCACCTGTCATCTACAGGAAAATTCCTGCTTGTGACACTACCTGATATTATTAGGTCATCTCCTTTGTCTGATGTTTGTAAGAAAGGCTTGGTATTCTGATTACCTCCTTTTCCTATAGAAATAAATTATGTGCTCTGATACCACCTAATGGTGTGTATCATAGTATATCCTTTATCTTCTATGATACCACCTGATGGTATCAGACTATCTCTTCTTTATCTCTTTTGTCTGCTACATGAAAACAAAGACAACAACTTTATTCCTTTTCTCTTTCGCCCGAAATCTATATACGAAATTTTAAGCTCTGATACCACTTGATGGTATCAGATTATCTCTTCTTTAATGTCTTCTCTCCTCAGCCTACAAAAATCAATTCTGCAAAAAGGATCTAATACCACATGATGCATCCCCCCTCCCCTCATATGGTTATACGACCTCCTGGTCTCTGGATCATTCCAATGCTGAGTCATATCGACTCTTCGGGCTCCTGAATGAACCCTGATTAAGTTATACACAGGCCCCTTTCTTCCTTTGGTGTAGGTCCTGTGATGCCCGCCCCTTCTACCTCGACGCGTTCTAGCACTCTTCAATTCAAGGGCGCTAGCTCCTCTTCACTAGCCCCTTCCTTGATATCACCCTGGGTTGTGCCCTTGTGCCAATGCACGATTGTAGGCACGGGCAAGAGTGGTTTCAAACCAACCCGCTTTTCTCCCCACAATCCTCCTCGTGCTAACACGTATCTCCCTTCCAAAACCATGGTTGAAATTGTGACCCACTCAAGGAAAGTTATCCTCCGCGCAAGTTCTGGCTATGCAATCTCTTCTATCCGTCGATATCTGCTCCTTTGGCGCTGCCTGTGATCAATGGTTGTTATTGACCTCCATTCTGCTCTACTTTCCTCCTTCCATGTGTCCCCACACAGATCTCTACGATCTGTTGACACGCAGTCCATTTCAAATCAACAGTTGTTGTTGACTCTGCCTTTTTGGCTTCCGGGAGTTTCAATTCTCAAACTCCACTCTCCTTTGTGTGAAAATCTCCCAGAGTGGAAGATATGTTGCCACCTGTCATGCCCAATCAACAATTTTTCTCCTCCTCCAGATGCTTGACTTTTCAACCTAGATCGACGGACCAAAAACCCTCTCCTCGATCGACGGTCAAGATTTCCTCTAGGCCTCCAGACTTCTGAGATCTCAAATCTCAAATCCTTTTTCTCCTCCTCAAATATGTGGAATCCTGCCACGTGTCCTCTTAAATTGGATGTCTATAAGTCACTTCAGGGTTTTACCCGAAATGATCATATCTTCACCATGTCTCCTCTCCTGTTCTGATGGATGTAAATCACTTCGGGTGATCTGACGGCTCAGAACTACTTCGGCTCTCCGGACTTCGGTGATTTCAAATCTCAAACTTCTCCTCTGCTGACTAGGTATCTTCTGGAGTAGAAGATCTGTTGTCGCATGTCCTCCTTCGCATCGATGACTCTCGTCATTTTCGGGACTCCGTCCTTCGGTGATTTTAGTTCTCAAACTGAAACTCCATTGTAACTTTCTCCAGAGCTCGCGATCTGGTGACAAGTTTCCCCTTGCAAATCAACGACTCTCGGCTCTTCGGGCTTCGAATGTTTCAACACTTCAACCTCCGCCTCCTTCTAGATATCCCAGCCCATTGACATGTATCCCCTCTGGATCCAATGGTTCATATCTGTTCCGTCCCTTTGGCTCTCTGTGCTTCGGGAATCTCAAGTTTCAGAACTTGAGAGATTCTCTCTCCTGTGCGTGTGAGCGTTAAGACTCGTGCACCTTCCTCTGATCAGACAGCTGGTGATCATTCACACTTAGATCCAACGGATGGGATCCATTCTTTATTTTGTGCTTCCTTTGCTCACTAGACATAGATCTAACGGTCCAGGTTCTTCTCTACAACCGATCAGACGATTGTTATCGCTCCTCCTCCTGAGCTTCCACCTTCTCTTGACTTGGAAGATTTTATCAGTCTTCAAAGGTTTTTGGCCTTTGAAATTTCTCCTGCGAACCCGTAATATTTGGGTCTCACTTATGCTCTTGCAAGCAATATCTCTTATGAGCTTATGGACTCATAACAAGTCCGACTCCTACGAACTTTTTTGCGTTATTCCTCCTAATCTTTATCTCCTCGAAGATTTCGATCCCCCATGCACACCTTGCATTCTCGGGATTTCGTCAAACTCAGAATTCGAAGGATTTCTTGAATAAGAAATACGTCTCACCCACCTTGCGTTCTTCTGCTCGATGCACTCCTTGCAGATATTTTCCTCACAGAGTATTCAACAACTCTGTTTCTCTCGAATTCAACACAGAGTTCTTCTATGCACACTTGCACCAGTTCAATGCCCACCTGACAAAGCTTTGACAGAGTTCTCAATAACTTTGTTTCTCTATGCTTCTTGCACATAGACTTCCCTCTAAGGTATTCAATAACCTTGAGGTTCCTCTTGAGCTTATGATCACTCTGGTGTGACCTCCCGACACATTCTTTTCTGACTCCACGGAGTTCAGATACGCACTCCTTGCGCTGGCTACAGAACCTCGATTGTTCTGTTGTGCACTCCTTGCACAACCTAAAGAATACAGAATGATATTATAAAACTCAATGAAGATAAAATAAATCTATCTTCCTACTGTAGATAAATATTATCATATATCTACAACATTTATTCATAAAACACATAAACACGTGATATGCAGGAAAAACTTCTTTTCTATTATCTCTGTGTGTCTATACAGATGTTTACAAAACTGGATTGTAACAAAGTCTTAGTTCTCTCAAGCTCTCTCTCTCAGAACTATTCTACCTCCTAAGGCCTCTCTCTACCTAGACCTCTCTATCATTATCTGTCTTCCTCTATCATTCTGCCTTCTTAAAATCTAATACAAGATATCATTACAAAAGAGGGGCTCTGCGAGCTCGTCCTCTCTCACCTAACCTCATCTATTACATTGAAGTTTCATAAATGTTTACCCAGACCTGACTATGATCTGGGACTGCTACAAGAAACCCTTTAAGGAAATCCAACAACTAAATATACAAAGGTATGGTCTGGCATTTACAATCTTGCAGCACAAAAATCCGTATAGGATTATTTCAAATTAAAAAATGGGAGGTTTAATGCCTCGCCCTTTCTCCATTGTGTGTTTGCATGTTGGTGTGTTTGATGAGGTGGAGCGATGCTCCTGCATCAGGATTTCAGGGAGAAGATCCAGGATGTACAACTAAGGAGCATGCCTGAAATGCCACCATAGGTGCACGAAGGTAGAGTAAGGATGGAAATGACAACAGTTTCCAACATTAAGAAAGTAGAAGATGAATGTGCAAAACTTTGCGAGGAGAGTGCACAGGTGTGGACAGAGATGAGGGAGACTCAAAGATGAAGGCCATAGAGTATAAGTTGAGAGAAGCTCAAGAATAGGCGCATGAGGTAGCATAAAAGGCGGCTACACTACCACTAGTAGAGAATATGACAACCATTTTGGCTCAACGACAGGCATGTGTAGAAGTGGAGAGAATGAGGGACCAAAAAAATATCCTTCAACATAGACTAGGACCTCAACATGAAGAAGCAATAAGGATAATTGGAGAATTGGCCACTGTTCAAGGTAAGGTCAAACAAGCAACGATGGAAGGAAAGAAAAAACACACAGATTTGACCCTACATGCCATAAAGGATATAGCAGCAACAGAGGCCACGATTTTCAAAGAGGTAGACATCTCTAAGGTTGCCTCTCAACACTTAATTTCGGCATGGAAGAATAGGCAACAAGCCTGAGTGGCTTGAGACGAGCCACAAGTGAGTGTTGGGGGCATGTTGGATAGGAAGTTTTGGATACAATGTTGGGAGACAAACCTAAGTATAAAGAAAGTGCACAAAGGAAGGAAATTAGTATGTAGCTAAGACACATTCCATAGGGAAGTGCGCAGAAGGAAGAAAGTGTGTTGAAGGAAGAAAGCGTGCAGGATGAAGACAATGCACGGGAAGAAGAATAAATCAATAGAGTGAGAGATTAAATCATGAGAGAAGGATGACAACAAGACATTCTAGAAATAGAAGAACAACAAAAAACCAACATGAAGAGATAAAAGAAGAAAAAAACAGTCAAACAACCAATTAACTGAGTTGGCCATGCATTGTAATGGGATAATTTTGGGATAAATAGACTAGGGTTTTAAGCCCTAGATTTTGAATTATAAATATGTAACAAGTTGGGAGATTAAGGGGTTGAAGGGATTATGCCAGAATTATGAATGTAATAGTTGGTTAGCAAGGAGACAGGTGAATAGAGAGAGAGTTTAGAGAAGATATTGAGTCTTGTGGTATCTAATTTTTATGTGTGCTTGTGAATTATGTTATTATGCTTCGTAGAATAGAGTTAGTTTATGCATTAATTATGGCATAATATTCTTGATTGTGACTGTGAAGAATATTTGTAATAATTGGAAATATGTTAAGCAGAGGAATCTAAAAGAAAGTAATACTAACTAGAGCCGAATCACACGCACAAATACAAGAAGGAAGAATGAATTGAATGTTTGTCTCCCTTTCCCTTACTACTGCAGAAGCCTGGTTCTTGCAGTCCCAATAGATACCTCGGATGAGACTTCATATGCGCAAGTAGGTGATGTCGAAAGGGTCGATGTCTGGTGGGTTTTTTGGTCATAGATAAACTGAACCTTGGGTCTTACAACATGTGCGTAGACAAGTAAGCCAACACCTGCTTAGCTTGTTAAAGGTTGTTATGAACTTTTTTTTGGAGGGGTTGGATCTATTTAACCAATCTAGTTGCATGATCTACTAGAGTGTGGGAGGACTTTGTCGGTGAAGATGCAGAATTAAGAACATGAAGGGATTTATCATAACTTGGTTTGACTTGGTAGTGTGGAGGAATCCCCATAGGTGCAATACAAATATCTTGGTGCTCTTCTACAATCTTGTTGGTCTGCTTCTATTGGATAGAAGGACCTTGGGTCAAGACTGCAGTGCTTGCAGTTGTTGATGATTAAAATCACAACGAAGTTTTGTCCACAAAGTGTTGCTAAAGCCTATTATTATAAAAGATAAATAATACTAGTAGGTGGGACACCCTTGTAGATTGTAGATCAGGTCTGGGGCTTATTTGATGTTGTGCTATTGTTCGACATTGCTTACATGGTGATATAATCTTGGTTTATTGGCGATTGAGAAGGCATGTTTTGTGTTTTATGCTGCTCTAGGATTGAGTTTTATTTCACAATGGCTTATGTTATCCTTGTTATCACTGCTATCTGTTATTAGGATCTATTACTAGGAGACCTACACAATAAACTTGTTAGCAATAACATACACAAGAAATTGGAAAAGGGAAAAAGACAATATAAAATCAAA
>SNQJ01S0147378.1:0-14888 GCA_010110895.2 Picea sitchensis
GGCTTCCTCAAAGGAAGTTGGTCCAAAGTTAGTATGTAAATACAAATCACGATGATATGAAATATCCATATGAATTATCTACATCACCTCCATCTTGTATTATAGAATTTTTGGTTCCTATATTTTCAAACTCATCAAGATGAACACTTTCAAGTGTCTTTATGAGCCACTTTGGTGGACCTTTCTAAGATGGTATAGGTTTCTCAGCTAATTGAGATGGTGTTGGATTATCATAAAGGCTCATCATTTCAATCCTCTCAATCACATAATCCAAATAAAGTTCAGGTTCTTATGAAGTGTTTGGAAATTATTCATGAAGGGGAGATGGTTCTTCAAAAGGAGATTTTAGAGATTGGTCCAAGATAGGGGTTCCCCCTTCAACATGTGGAATCTCATCATCAAATTTGTGATATGTATTTACATGAGTAAATTGTTGATACTGAGAGGGGGGTGAATCAGTATCAAGTACAATTTAAAACCTTCTTCAACGTATACTTAAACCA
Organism: Picea sitchensis; assembly: GCA_010110895.2. Classification (NCBI taxonomy): domain Eukaryota; kingdom Viridiplantae; phylum Streptophyta; class Pinopsida; order Pinales; family Pinaceae; genus Picea; species Picea sitchensis. Next base: position 504 of record SNQJ01S0147378.1, read on the forward strand.
TTCAATTATATCCAATGATCAATTGAGTTACACCAATACACCACAATACACCATGCACAATATATGAGAAATAATCAATAATTATTGTTCAAGGGAAGTAATGACTTCCAAAGGTAGCTACAACTTCCAAATGTAAAGGGAGGGATAAACCTCCAAGAGGAAGATACAATCCTCAATATCAGAGAGTTAGACTCTCCATCCTTTTCCCTTCCTTCCACCCAAGAATATATGAGAGGAATAAAACTTCACATTAAATCATCACCATCAACCAACTTCATCCACATGGGGCAAATAGTAGCTACGAGACTTCTTCAGTTTATGCAATTCTTCAATTTTTTGGAATACTCTAATCCTATACATAATATTACTCAACGTATTCTATGAAACTCCTCCAAATTTCAATCCTTGAATCCTCCCAAAAAAAAAGTTATAGAGGGAATGTTAGACCTTGTTCGATTAGTTTATTGAGGGGCGAACTTTATCACGAATGCCCCACACACTCAATATTTAACATCCAGATTCACAAAATTTCAAAGAAACTAAAGTCGATGCTTGTTTCCAATGCAATTTTCACACTTCGTTTGGATTCTCTATGAAGAGAGGATTATGGTACTATTTTACCCGGAACACTGTTTATTGACTAGCCGGAATTTGGTCAAAAGCTATCTTCCACCAGTGTATCTCCATAATTATGTGAATCAAAGAGATGAAATTTTTACCAGAATTACCTTGATATGTCTTCTCAATACCTTAACAATTTCATCATCTGAATTGTTCTCAAATTTTTATAGAAAATGGTAAGATGACACGAAATAACATGCCTTAGAACACATCACCCAAAGACTTCATCCTCCATTGAATTCGGTCTTCTTTAGCTTCTTATTTCCTATGAATTTGAATTATTAATATAAAACTGAATGTATAATGATATATTTATGCCATTTATGTCACTTCATTTTAATGAGGCCAGCGACACTTTTTCTTATTTTGTAATTCTTTTATTTAATTATCACCAAAGCCTGTACTTCAGCCCTGGCTTCAATTCAGCATCATATTCAAGTTCATTTCCTCCTCAACCTAGGGATCCCGTGACGTGCCACAACCTGCAGAGGAAGCTTGACATGATGTATATTATCCATCCATGGGGTTTGTATCTGTATGTGCATTTTCCTTCATGTCAAATACAGCTAATCAATCTCGCGGTCCAAAATCAATGACTAGGTTGACATCAATGACAACAACCCATATTCAAACAATCTCCCTTTGTCATTAGTAGCAGCACTCATGGTCCTCCTATCATCATGATCCCAATTTCTCTCCTTGACATCAATGGAAAGGGTAGGGATTCTCCACTGAGTTAATGGAAAAATGTAACCTTCTTCTTTAGGGTTGCTCCCCTGAACATGTGGCACTCAATAATGCTAAATCATAGTTTGGAGGTCTTTTCTTCTTTGGAATCATTTTGTTATTGAAATATCTCTTCTCTCTTCTTAATGCATGTCTAGGATCAGCCTTATGTTGTTCGGTCTTCTTGATTCTTGATTTTTAAACAATCTTCATGAATTTTTTCTTTGATTTTACATTTTTAGGAGTCAAGCGTAAAGATTATATCCTTGATCACACATTTTACTAAAAGCTGAGTGATTATGCTTCAAGTCTTCAATAGAGGCATTCTTTTCTTTTACATTTTTCTTAAGTTCTACTACACCTTCTCCAAGTATTTTGGCGGATGAGTCATCTCCAAAAATGCAACATTGCCACCTTCTCTCTTCAAGCTGATGAATTTGTCAGCGTCGATCATGTGTGAAGAAAATCCAATGTCTATGTTCCATTCATATTATTCTTTACATTCTTTAGCATTTAATTCTATTAGACAATCTTCATTGTTTGGAATCTCTTTCCTTCTCCATACTATGCTCGGAATAGGGACATTTGGAATAGGAGAATTTTCATTCATATATCTGAAATCTAGTTCTTTGTGTCCAAAGGAATAATTACATTTGTAGCATACAATATTTTGTCCATCAATGGGGAAAATGAATTTTAACTTTTGTTGACAAATCCACGATTTTTACCATATATTCTATTTACAACATTCATGTTTTTTGTCTTTGTCCTTTCATTGAATTGCAATTAATTGCTTATGTAAAATTTTTGCAGAGTATATCAATGACCAGAAATAAATTTACATTACCTTTGAGTAAGTGGGTTTCTTTGTGACGTAGTCCATCAGGTTCATGATCTATTCTTCTAAAGTTTCCTTCATCTTGATTGAGCTTCTTTAATTCTTGAAGTAGAGGGTCTTCTTGGATATTCATATCTTTTGTAATCATTCCTTCTTTAAGTATCATAGTCCACTTCTCATCAGCTATGCATTGTAGCTCTTTCTTCAACACTTCTTGTTGGTATTTAGAATCTTCTTTGTATGAAGTTTCACATCCATCAGATGTGTTAAAGTCTTTTGGCATTTGAGAGTTTTTTAAGCTCTTCATCAATGAGACAACTAGCATTCCAGTTCTGCAATCTTCTTTCTTTATCATTTTGGACCTTCTTTACTTCTCTATTCTTCTTGCTTCTTGAGGTAGATTTTTTCAAAGGAAATGGTTTCTTCTCTTAGTTTCTGAAGTATTCTAATTGTTTCTTCAAAGACATTGCAAGCATGTCTTTTCATAACTACCTAATTCGCTTCTTAGAACTTTCTGTGTGTCTTTGAGCTTGCTGTTTTCAATCTCAACATCTTCTGCTTTAATTTTTTAAGATTTTTCATCTTCTTGTTGAATCATTTATTCTTCATGATTTTATTATTCTCCATTGGAATTTTCTTCTCCAGTGCCATTTATTTCAATCCTTGGATGAGGATATTCAAATTCAACATGTCCTATTCCTTGACAATTAAAGCAAAAGAGCTGATCTCTATTTTCTTCTTTGAAATCTGAGATGTTGTATTTGCTTCAACTTCTTCTTCTTCTTTTGATTCTTCTTCTACTTATTCTCTTGCACAAAGGTCTTGTAGCTTGTACCAAGGAAAATCTCTTTTCCGATGCACATTATCCCACCTTGGATTTTATTGAATTTATCAATCCATCAGGATGGTATCTATTAATCAATTGTTCCTTTTGCTTCAGCAACCGAGCTGTAGTCTTTGTTTCTTCAAAGCATTGTATCACAGCTTAATGAGAAACAAACATAGCTATGCTCTAAGAGCTTTCCATTAGGATTTCCATTCTATTACACCCGATGTTAAAATTTCTTCCATCCAGATGGTGGAATCCCATTTGGAATGTTATCCATTCTGCATAGGATATTTTCCTTCCATTGAATTGTTAAATTATCTTGAAGGTAACTGCTTTCTGATACCAATTGATGTTGGAAATCAGAGAGTGAATAATTATCAAAGTACAATTCGGCAGTTGTTTCTCCTTAAATATTCAATTATCTAATGAAATGAACAATATAAAGTTACCAATACCACAATACATACAATATATGAGAAATAATCAATAGTTATTGTTCCGAAGAGAAGTAATGACTTCCAAAGAGTAGCTACAACTCGATGTAAAGGGAGGGATAAACCTCAAGAGGAATATACAATACTCCAATATCAATAGAGAGTTGAACTTTCCATCCATGCCCCTTCCTTCCACCCAAGAACATATGAGAGATAATAAAACTTCACATTAATCATCACATCAACCAACCATCACATAGAACGATAATGCTTCACGAGAGTCTTCAATTTATACAATTATTCAGTTCTTGGAATACTTTGAGATCGTAAGATATTATTCAATTTATTGTCGAGCATCAAGTTTTCACTCCTTGATCCTCCCCAAAAGGAATTTATAAAGAGAAGAATGGTAGACCTTGTTCAGTGCGGTTTATTCGAGGCCCAACTTGTACAGCATGCCTCCCACTCAATATTTAACATCAGATTGAGAACTCACTTTAAGAAACTTCTGATGCAATACGATTTCAAAATGCAATTTGTCCACTTCATTTGGATTCTCTATGGAAGAAGTTATGTTGTTTTACTTTTAAAAACACACATTGACTAACCGGGGAGGCGGTCAAAAACCCTATCTTCGCTATAATTATATCTCCATAATTATAGCGAATCAGAGATGAAACTTTTACCACAAGAGTACCTTGATATGTTTTCTCAATACCATAGAAATTTCACCATCATGTCGTTCTAGAAAAAAAGTTATAGTGAAAATGTTAAGATGACTGGAAATAACATGCATATAACACATCACCAAAATGCTTCATCCTCCCTTTAAATACGGTTTCCTCTGGAAATTCGACTTGTGTATAAAATGAATGTATAATATTATGTTTTATACCATTTATGTCCTTTCCTTTTAAAAAATGAGGGCGGTGACACTTTCTTATTTTGTAAATTCTTTTCTTTTAATTATCTTGGGGCCTACATTTACTTCCTTCTTCAATTCACTTTGTCATCTTCAAAATTCATTTCTTCTCAACCATGAGGATTCACATGGCATACATACTGCTGGAAACAAAATGATGTATACTATCCATCCATGGGTGTTTTATCTACATGTGCATTTTCCTTCATGTCCAAATACCTTCATCAATCTTTAGGTCCCAAACCCATGACTAGGGTTGACATCAATGACAACAACCAATCTTCCAACATAAATCTATCTAGATGATCAAGTTTCATCATCAATTTTTCATTCTTTGAGGATTCAAGAAAAATTACATCTCTAAAATAGTAACTTCTTGTTTACCTCATCATAAATATAATATTCCTTGAAATTATTGTTGAGTACCCCAAGAAGATGCACTTCGACTCCTTGCATCAATCTTGTTTTTTTTCTCCTTAGAATTAAGACATACTAGGTGGAACCAAAGACCTTGAGATACCTCATTGAATGAATGCAACCATACACATTTCATAAGGAGTCTTATTTTCAAAAGCATGAGATGGCTTTCTTTTCACATAAACTACACATATAACTACATCAATCAAAACATCAATTTCATATTTTTGAAAAACATCACCGAATGAGCCATATTTAAGAGATCCATGTTCATTCTTTCAACTACACACACCATTCTATTGAGGATTCTATGGAATATTGGTTTGAAGTTTGATCCCATGTTTGGAAGATAGTTTTCAAAATCATTAGATGTATATTCTCTTCCATTAGCATCATTACAAAGAGATCAATCTGAGAGACTGAGATTCATTTTGAATCTATACATGAAATTTTTTAAAAGTTTCAAAGCTTGTGATTTATCTTTCAACAAGTACACTGACAAATCCTTATGTAATCATTAATAAAAGTCACGATATATCTATATCCATTTGAAAATGGAACATACATTCATTTTACAAATCAGAATGTATCAATTTTAGTTTTCTATGTGCTCTCAAAGTAGAAACATGAAATGGTTTCTTGTTGTGTTTACCAAGGATACATGCCTCGCATTACTTCAAATTCCTTGGAATGGTGGGAAAACAAAAAACACCATTATTTTTCAACAAATGAAGTTTGTCATAAGGCATTAATGTATCAAATCTAGCATGCCTAAAGAGACTATATGGAAATGTACCTTCATCATGGTGAGTGGTATAAAAAGAATTATCTGCATGAGTAGATGTCCCTTTCAACTTCAATAGTATTTGGGATACTTGGGTTTTATTTTTCTGCTGGGCAACTAAGGCTTTTGTTGAATTACCGGGTGTTTATCACTCCAAGTTGGCCTGGCTTATGTTCCTCTCTAATCAAAGAAACTTCAAAAGAAAACAAGAGTGGGTTTTGGATAATCTTTCTCTAGAGGAGCCTCTCATGGCATAAAAGGTAGATACAAACATAGAATATGCACTACCTAGCTTAGAAGAATAATATAGATGCAGCTCTTCCCTCCATTTTTATCTTACATTCTTCACATAAAATTAAGTGTTTTTAAACTTAGATAGGTAGTCTCCAAGATAAGAAAAAATCACTTGATGCAGGAAGATTAGTGCTTGATTTTCTAAGCTTGTTGTCTTTGGGATAATGCACTACCTAGCTTAGAAAGAATAAGATAGATGCAACGCTCTTCCTCCATTTTTATCTTACATTCTTCACATAAAATTCTGAGTGTTTTAAACTTAGATAGATAGTCTCCAAAGAAATAAAAATCACTTGGTCTGAAGGTCAGTACTTGATTTTCTAACTGTTGTGCTGGGATAATATTGATTTTACCAAAAACAAATTCAATCTTTTCCCAAGCTTCTTCGGGGTCATCAATTTCTTGAAGGTGGAACCTTAAATCAGGAGAGATGAACATTCTGATTATTCCACATGCTTTGCCACTCCTATTAGCCCATTTTTATTTCTTATAATCATCAATGGATTCTTTTTCCTTTCCCAAGGTTATCCGGTACAAGCCTTTACTTCTTAATAAATCTTCCATATGAGATTTCTATTGGAAGTAGTTGATGTTGGTAAGCAAAACATTACTTGTAGAAGCCATATTAAATATGCAGATAATATAGATTTAAAAACTAAAAATGATGATCTAGATGGAAAGAGATCGAAAATTTATGTGGTTTTAAAAAAAAATGCACTGAAAACAGACTTCGGATGTGAGAGTTATGCCCTTTTAAAAAAAGGCATAAACGGTAACCAAATGACCAGGTGATAGTGTAAGTTTCTTTATGAAGTGACCCACTTTTATAAAGAGAAGTGGGGATCACTTTTACAACGAAGTTACTTTATAACGAAAAAAAACTTCATGCAAAATAAATAACTCTAAAATAAAATATTAAAGCTACTTATAGTGATTCACTTTTATACTTGAAGTGAAATACACTTTACAATTTTAGCATGAACTTTTTCAAAAAAAGTAACAAAAGAGAAACTTGAACTCAAGACCTCTTACTTAATAAGACAACTTTTAACCAAATGGTCTAGCAAAACATATTGTAATATTCAGAAGGAGGATTGTTGTTGTTGAAGACGGCCTTGGAGAACGTGCTAAAAAAAACTATTTTAACACAAGAAATTTTTTTTGCTTCTCGATGACAAAAAGGGTTAGATCTCGGTTAGCTTACCAGGAAGATGCACCTTTTCCTATCTGTTTCTGATTTTCCAAGATCACACAGGGCACGGGGAAAAGAGAATACGCAAATCTAAAAGAGTAGCAACCCAGAAATAAATAATACAAAACCGAAATAAAACCAAAATACTAATCTGCAAAAAATTAAAAAATGTGTATTCAACCTTTATACCTTCGGATCTGACTGTAATGGTCGTATCTTGGGCAAGAAGAAACCTTTTCGAGTGAAATTAAAATTGTTCCTAAATGAAACGAGTGCTCCGGATGCAACGGAATAGTCCTTTCATCCCATAAATGTACGGAAATGATAGAAAATGGAGATGAGACAACTTGGCTTCATGATCTCGATCTACAACAGGAGTGGGTCTTCAAACAACCTTTGATACCATGTTCGACAACACATGTATTCCAATAGAGGATGAACACCTTTAGTAACCACTCACATAACCATATCAAAGATCAACACACCGATGTTTTCATGTTGTAAAACCCCTACGAGGAAACACCCACGACCCCAACCAATGTGGCCACTTGGAGCAGTTTATTAATGCAAAAGAAAGAGATTACAGATAGATTTTACAATAGAGTTTCTCACAATCGATCATCGAAAAATGATCCTCCATGCTCTTTAAATAGAGATCATGGACCAATTGGGTGTTAAACCATGGATCAATGGTCATTAAGATCGAGGAGAGTATGAAACGTCAGATCACTCTATGTCGGGAACATCTCGTGACCGTCGGATTTCCTAACTACAAATGCATACTAATGCATACTAAAGAAACAAACTTTTACCTAACGACACATTAGACCAAGTAGATCTTAACTAACTCCTAAGTGTCTAAATATACTAACAACATGCTTTGATACCATGTTCGAAAACACAAAGATTCCAACAGAGGACGAACACCTTCAATAACCACTCACACAACCAGATCAAAGATCAACAAACTAATATTTTGACCTAGTAAAACCCCTATGGGGAAACATCCATGGCCAAACCCAACGCGACCACTTGGAGCAGTTTATTATAGAAAAAGAAAAATATTATAGAGATATTTTGCAAGAGAGTTTCTCATAGTCAATCATCAACAAATGAATCTCCATTCTCTTTAAATAGAGATCATGGACCGCTCAGGTGTTAAGCCACAACTCAATGGTCATTAAGATCAAAGAGAATATGAACTATCAGATCACTCTATGTCGGGAACATATCGTGACAGTCGAATTTCCTAACTACAAATGCATACTAATACATACTAGAGAAACACACTAAAAACACACTTTTACCTAATGACTCATTATACCAATTAGATCTTAACTTACTCTAACCTACATAATGGGTATAGGTGCAATATTTCACATTAAAAAAATCCAATTACTAGAAAAATATATTTATGAAGTATAAAAGAATGAGGACTTAATTTTTCCTTTAACATTAATTTTATAATCTATAAAACTAATCAAAGAGTGAAAACACTAACGCAAAACAAGAAATACAAGGACAACTATTCACCTTGTATATGATATTAGGATCCAGAAAAAATTTGTAAAATTGAAAGTTTATTTATATCTTATAATTATAAACAGGTTTAACAATACTTAAGAATATTTTTTGATATGATTAAAACAATTGCAATTCCCCCATGCAAGGCCATGAGCAATTGTTATCTTAAAAAGGTACCCTCCACAATCTTTAAATCCAATTGTTAACATTTTTTTAATTTTGATATCCATGTAATCTAAATTTTCAAACTCATGTTTACAAGAAAGATGACTTTATTTCGCTGAAACATATATTTAAATTTAAATTTCACTTTTTAAATGCTTATTATTAAAAAATAATAACAATTTACAATTTGATGTCGTAATTGGATATATTTTAAATTTCCTATTCGAAACATTATTGAATTTAATTCGTACACCCATCATTATGTTTGAAATTATTTCAATCTTTTAGTGGAGAAGGAACTGAAAGGTCCTTTAATGGATTCACTCTATGTACTTGTTGGAAATATCAATTACAAGTCATGAGCTTCATGCTTATGCAAACTTTGTCTGTCATGAAAACATAGATGTTTAGTCTGTCAGAAACGTCAAGAAAGATTTTATGTAATGAATCGATCTTTATATTTCTCAAGTTTTGTTATGCAGATGAGTGTCAATCAAAATTTATTGTTGTATTTATTGTTTGAGTCAGTTAGCTTCTACAGGAAGTTTTGGTCTCAATCTATATATGTATGAGTCTATAAGTAGTCAATAGAGTAGTCAGAAGAGAACATAGAGAATAGTCGAGAGTTAGTAGCAGCAACAACTATGAGGAGTCGAAGAAGTCTGAGAGCTCAAGCTCTAGTTTTGTAAGTTGCAAAAGTTGTTCATAAGTCGTTGGAGAAGAAGCTCATCTTAGTTATTGTATTCTCTATTAGCGCACAATGCCTAAGTTCTTAATATATGGTATCTTTGTGTGTTGACAAATTCATGAGTATTTCTAAGTATATGTTGTATTTGTGAGTTCATGTGTTAAATAATAACACAATGTTGATTTCGTGACAATAAATTGTTTATTAAGTGTTTTCATCACAACGCATAGTATATTGAGCAGCCGTTGAACTGTGTAGTAAGTCATGTGTGATCAATGATGAAGAAGTTAACTACACAACCGTTGAAAATGCGCTGCGTAGATTTTGTCTGTGCCCTGTAGATCTGAGATTTGGTATCAGAGCATGTTTTATCATAGCAATTTTATTAGAACAAGTTTTATCATAGTTTCAAGAGAAATAGCTCCGTTGGAAGGTGAAATATGGCTTCTACTTCAAATATGCAACCTCCCACTTTTACAAGAAAAAATTGTGAGTTATGGTGCTTGACCATGAAGGCATTATTTCAGGGCCAACATGTATGGGAAATAGTCGAAAATGGCTACGTGGAACCAACAGATCAGGCAACGTACAATTCCCTCAAACAAGTTGATAATGATGCTTCGAAAGATCAAAGGAAGAAGGATGGAAAGACGATGTTTTATATAAATCAAGCCATGCATGAAAACATACTCCTAGGATTTTCATTAGCAAAGCAAGCCAAGGAAGCATGAGGCATATTACAAACCTCTTATCAAAGTATGGACAAAGTAAAGAATTCAAAACTACAAATTCTTAGAATATATTTTGAAACTTTGTCAATGAAAGACACAAATTCAGTAGATTCATTTTACACCCATGTTATTGGCCTGATAAATCAGATTAAGTCTCATGAGAAACCATAGAGGATAGAAAGGTTGTTGAGAAGGTACTTAGGAGTCTTCCTCCTAAATTTGATACCCTTGTTGTGACTTTAGAGGAGAACAAAAATTTGAGTCAATTTAGTCTAGATGAGATGCAAACCTCCCTCATTAATCATGAACACTAATTAAATAGCTCAAATATGTCATTAGAAAATGCATTTTCTGCGCAGTCATCCATAAGTTGTGGAAGAGGATGGGAGAGAGCTAACTCTGGAGGAAGAGGAAGGAGTTTTGCTAGAGGTGGATGCAGTAGTAGTCCTGGAAATACTGGTGGAAGAGGTCAAAATACAAATAATAGTCAACCAAGTAATCATATATTTGATAAATCAAAGATTTGGTGCCATTACTCTAAAAAGTATGGAAATTATGCATATGAGTGTAGAAATAGATAGTGTAATTAGAACAAGCAAGGACAAGATTAGTCACATAGTGTAAACAATCCCTCCAGTCCTATGTTTATGGCACGCGTTAAATAAATACCTATGTTCTCACTAGTTGAATGCAAAGTTGCTCAAGAAAGTCCATGTGACATATGGTATCTAGATCCAGGTTGTAGTAATCACATGACCGGAAACTCAAAATTGTTTTCTAGTTTGGATAAGATAGTCCAAACTAAAGTTACACTTGAAACAAATATCTAAGTCATTGTCTTGAGCAAAGACAATATAAACATTTTAACTAAGCAGGGGGAGCAAAAGGTTATGCATGATGTTTGTTATGTCTCTAGTCTAAAGCATAATTTGATAAGCACAGAACAATTGTTACAAAAAGGATATAGAATCTACATGGAAGATAATTAATGTGTGATTATGGACAAATATCCAAGAAATCATCTTATTGCAAGAATTCAGATGACAACCAACACAATGTTTCCATTAACATTGAAGCCAGTTATGAAACAGAAAACAACACAAGTTGTCTATGACACAAAAGATGTGCGGTCTAACACTGCATTTATAGCAGAAAGTGTGCGTAGTTCCGAAGAAGGAAAAGGTAGTGCGTGTAGTACCAAGAGAGAAGAATAAAATGGCATATATATGCAGGCAACATTCCAATCTAAAGTACATGATGAATCCTAGATATGGAATTTCAGATTTGGACATTTAAACTTTGGAGGTCTGACGCTGCTACACATAAAGGATATGGTGAAAGGTTTTCCATTAATTAAAAAGCCAAAAAGTATATGTGAAGGTTGTATTTTTGGGAAACAACATAGAGAGTCATTTCCAGTTGGAAAGTCATACAGAGAAAAAGATCCATTGGAAATTGTACATTCATATATTTGTGGACCAATGCAAACACCATCTATAGGAGGCAATACATATTTTCTGACATTTATTGATGATTTCTCAAGAAAAAACATGAATTTATTTCCTAAAACATAAATATGATGCATTGGGTTGTTTTCAGTAGTTCAAATAAATTGTGGAGAAGCAAAGTGGTTATTATATCAAGTTTCTAAGAAATGATAGAGGAGGTGAATATATTTCGAGAGAATTTTATAACTTTTGTAAATTTCATGGCATCTACAAGCAATTCATTGCGCGGTATACACCACAACATAATGGTGTTGCAGAAAGGAAGAACCGAACCATCATGGAAATGGCGCACAATACAATGGCAGCTAAACATTTGTCAAATGAGTATTGGGTTGAAGAAGTAGCAACTGCAGTATACATTATGAACCGACGTCTGAAAAAGAGTGTGAAAAACAAAGTTCCTCAAGAAGTCTGGACATGTATGAAGCATAATGTGGCACACTTAAAAGTTTTTGGTTGTGTCGCATATGCACATGTTCCAGATGAGCTAAAAAAGAAGCTAGACAAAAAAGGACAAAAATGTATATTTGTTGGATACTCTAAAGATACAAAAACATACAAACTGTATGATCCTATTGCAAGAAAATTCATAATCAATCGTGATGTTCAATTTGTGGAGAATGAAGCATGGGATGGAAGCATAGAAAGAACAACCAAAATTATTGATCCTATCAAGCATGATGATACAGAGGATAAAATGTTTCTAACACAAGTTATAAGTCACTGTGCATTTCCTTCTACTTCTGGAACTACCACAAAAATGACAACTCAAACTACTCCAGTGACATCAACAGGTGTTCATTTCACACCGAGAGCACAACAAACACAAGCAAGCAGTCCAAGTAGTTCTACATATCTAGATCCAACATTAGCAAGTTTGTTACCAAGGAAGACAAGAAGTTTGTGCGACATCTATAATGTTGATTGATCTGGATTTTATGAGCAGAATGAAATGACTACAGATTATTACCAGATGCTTAACACAGAATAACAAAGATACAATAAAATTGGTTTTCTATTCAATAAGGAAATAAGATGAAACTGTAAAATGCAGCGGAAAACAAGCTTGCTGGAATGGTGGCGGCTTATCTCTGAGAAGAGATGTGACGGTTGCGCTCATTCGCAAGAAGATCATTACAATGAGGCTCTCAAGGCCTTTTTACAATAAACAGGAGTTTCAAAAACCCTAAACATCCAAAAACCTAACCCTAGGAGATGAAGCGCCAAAAGTCATGTGGGCCCTGTTTGGGTAAGTTAGTACATCAAATTTCCGGGGTCGTAACTTTTGCATACGATCTCTGTTTTAGGCATATGATAGCCCATTGGAAAGATCTATCCGAGGAATACAACATTTGCACAAAATTTCATGATGAAATTTTGTGCCCACAACATACCCCAAAAAACATTGTTTAGGGCCTCAAAACGGCTCCAGAAGTTTAGGACCCGAAAAACTGCTAAAAATAGTAAATTATCAAAATTGCAAGAAATCTATTTTGAGCTAGCTGGAAAAGCTGGGTGGCCACCGATATCCACCTGGATCAATCCTCCATCCTTAGGAAGAAATGGTCTCCATTGAGTTGAGTTCCCCCATCAGATGAGGAAATTTCTGTTGAATTTGGCCTCGGGTGAGCCACTTGCCTTGGTGCAGGAGCTTTCAACTCGATAAAGTTGGATCCTTTGTTGTCGAGTGCCCTTGATATGGGTGTCCACAATATAATCACTGGATTTTTGTTGTATGCAATTAGGGTTGAGCTCTGTTGGTGTCAGCTGTTTTTCTACGTCTGAGGTGTGAAATAATGGTGGGAAATAAGGCCGAAGGAGGTCCACGTTGAACAATGGGTGCAGGCCAAGGAAAGGAGGAATGTTGAGCACAAAAGCATTATCCACCACATACTTGGTGATGGTGTACAACCCATAACGAAGTGGGCGAAGCTTCCAATGGGGTCCTGTAAGGCGTTCTTTCTGCAAGTGCAACCAAACTTTGTCACCCACCTGAAACTTATGTGGAACCCGATGTTGATCATGGCGCTGCTTGTACTTGTCATTGGACTTTTGTAGGATATCCTGAACCTGTTGGCGGATGTGATGGATCCTCTCAATGAACTGGGTGGATTTGTCAGCCTCAGTTGGAGCAGGAGAGGAGTCGGTCGAGGTGACCGCAAGGGGAACTGCAACATCTATGGGACCCAATGGTTGGAATCCCAACCCCACTTGAAAGGGGCTGTGGCCGGTTGAGCTATGCAGGGCTCGTTTGTAGATGTGCTAGACATAGGGAAGACTCTCATCCCATGTGCGAGGGTGCTTGGAATTATACATGCACAGGATATGCATGATCATTCGATTTACGACCTCGGTTTGGCCATCTGTCTGGGGGTGGAACGCCTTGGATTTGGTTAGATTGGTGTCCAGCAGTGACCAGAGGCTCGACCAGAATGTGCTGAGAAATTGACTGTCCCGATCTGAGACAATGGTTTGTGAGATTCCAAAATGTACGCAGACCCGTTCAAAGAAGATCTTGGCAGTGGATTCTGCTGTGATGCTCTTCTTGCAAGCAACCAGAATCGCCATCTTGGAAAAGCGATCAATAACCACAAAAACACAGTCATTTCCCCACTTAGTGGATGGGAGGCCCGACATGTAGTCCATTGAGATGGATTCCCATGGCCTATCAGGAGTAGGAAGAGGGGTGTACAGGCCCTATTTCTTAGTGGT
>SNQJ01S0147379.1:4418-22706 GCA_010110895.2 Picea sitchensis
GAGCTTACGGGACTTCGGAAGTTCGAAACTCTGGGTGGTCTCGTGCATAGATATTAAAAAGACGCGTGAAGTGTCAGAGTGTCGAAACATCGAATTCCTCCATAGCTGATATAGGAGAAAGAGAGTAAGTCTAGTCATGGGATCGAACGGTGTATGGTCTTCCACCGTCGAGGAAGGAACTTGGAAATAGTACGTGTGAGGTGGATCCACGTGGGTGGCACGTGACCCTCAACCAATAAACACCCAAAGAACTTCGAAGAGATATATCCGTTGGTTCTGGGCTCGATTTTTTAGCATGGAAACAGTGGTTGGAAAACTCTGGATGAGCAGAATGTGGTAGAGACCCCGAATGAAGGATTTGATCACTTAAGGAGAACAAAATTTTGAGGCCCCATCCCTAGGAAATCCACTCAGGGGTTGGGTGTGTTACAATTAATAATGCTTCTAAAAAATTGTATTGCTCAAGAAAGGCATCATCCAGCTCTTTCAATTGTTTCATCTAGTTGATGGCATGTGCAAGCCCCTGCCCAAATCAAAATTCTGTTAATTTTTTTCCAATTAACAATTGAAAACATCATTTCCAAGTGGTTAAATCAAATCAATTTCAATGTTGACAGCGGGGTTTAAAGCCTCGCAGCCAAAAAGTTATCGCTTTAATCAGTTGGCTTGTCCAGCTTGTTCGTGAGAGCCAAAATGCACCTCGCGCCCTCATAACAGCTTGGACATATGGTGTTCCTCGAAGGTCTGAAAATTCTTACTATAGAGTTGCACAGACAACAATCCATGACCAAACAAAGCTCATAGAAAATGGATGTCGATAGAAGTGAACATAATGAGTGGAGTTGTGAATTGGGTTCTATGTTATTGAGGAATGTTGGCAGATGTGAATTTAGATCAAATGTGTTGTTGATCTATCACTCCCACATTGGGAATGAACAAAATGGCCTACCAATTGACAAACATACCATATTGGTATTGACACTGGCAAACTTGCCATATTGTTATTGACATTTGTAATATAGCAGTGACATTTCAAACACTTGGTTGAATGGTTGGTTAGCTTTACCTTTTACCTATACATCTCTGATTGAATGGTAGGTTGATCGCTTTACATTTTATGTACAAATAAACTCCTGGACGAGCAAGCAATATGCAGGTACATCAAGTCTGACACTGATTCCTACATGTATGACGATTCCGACAAACTACACTTACGATTCCGATAAATTTGACTTCTGATGGATTACAATATAACTGAATTTGACCTAGGGTCAAGTCTCCAAGACACCTGAGCAACCTAAGTAACACAACAATCGAGAGCAATAACGATAGAACAAATCCAGTGTCTGTAAAGCTCTTTCATGATTGTTTCGTGAGTGGGGATCTGAAGTTAGTCATGGGAAAACTAAAAAAAAATATGCTCACGGCCTTACCACCATGTAGCCCTCGGCTAGAGTTGGAGAAAACCATGCAACAGATTCAATTCAAGACCTATGAAAAATCTAAGCATGAAAGTGTGAACAAAAAGAGGATTTCATCGCCACAACGAAGAAGAAATTGGAGGGGAAGAGGTTGATGTCCATGAAGAGGGTAGAGAGAATGCTAAACAAAGGTCTCTACAATAAAAGTTGAAAGCCTTCCATCCTATTTTACAGTATTTTGAAGCCAATTATTATATTTTATATTTTACTTATTATCATCCGTATATGTTTTTGTTTATAGGTTTCAAAATTAATTAAATTTTAATATAATGGTTTGTGCAATAATATATCAATGGGCATTTTCATATCTTTATTTAGAAGAGCATTTTCTTACTTGTAAAAAAAATGGGTAATATTCGTGAAGGGAATTTGTATGTTTCAAAAATAATTAACTTTTAATAAAGGTTGTTTGTGCAATGATATATCAATGGACATTTTCATATTTTTATTTAGAAGAGCATTTTCTTACTTGTAAAAAAAAGGGTAATTTTCGTGAAAAAAAGGGTAATTTTCGTAAAGGGCATTTTAAATTGGTACTATTCGTAAAGGACATTTTCTTACTTGTAAAAAAAATTGGTAATATTCGTTATATATTATAACATTGTAATTGCTAGTTAATATTGACCTTCATGGTGTTTATATCATTCTTTTTTCCAAGGAAAAAATTTGCTCAATTATATTAGGGATATAATTTTTTTACATCTTTCGATTCATAATCAAGATTCTACAGTAGATCCTCAAAATCTAGCTATGATCGCACGGTTCATTACAATACCAGGAGAAATATGATAAAGATATAATCTCGCAGTCTCAATACTAAGACCACAGCTTCTATAATTGAAAACTAGTAAACAAAAACTTATACAAAAACAAAGTTGAGCCCTTATACAGCAAAAGTTCATTAACACATATCTGCTAGATCACATTAGAAAATATATTAATGAATTTTGAAATGTCTCCTCCGGCCTTCATCTCCATTTGTCCATCGGTAATAAGATACCATTCCTTCAGGTTCGCCCAGTGCCTGCTTTGAGAGTATATCTGCATCAGTGTTAAAGTCTCTATAGATGTGTTGGAAACTAATTGTATGAAAATTATGGATAAGTAATTTGATTCTTTTCTTCCATCCTTCTATAGAGCTAACCAGAAGTCTCCCTTTGTCTCTGAGCCAATCAATAACAACTTTTGAATCACCCATGATATGGATACATGGGATCACCAAATGTTCTGCTAGCATAAGTGTGACCCATGCTCCCAATAGCTCTGCCCTCGTATTTGTTCCTTTGCCACAATTATAAGTCCATCTATAAACTGTAGTCTACTGGATCTTTATGGCGCTTCCTGCTCCACTCTCGATGCCATCCTTTGTTGCTGCTCCATCAAACCATGCAAGCGCTGAGTTCTGAAGATGATTTATCATTATAGTTCTCGGAAGTGGTGGCTTGGTAAGGCTACTGAAATTAGACTGTAGTGCCAGAGTCTTGTAAAGTACCGTTTGCATAGAAGGATTTGAATCTTCAAAGATAGCCTTATTACGCTAAATCTAGGTAAACTAGATTACATGTGTTGCAATTGTGGTGGGAATGGTCTTTTCCATATACCAATTCTTCAAACACTCTGGAAGATTATTACCAACCCATTCTCTATCAAATTTTAGAACTTGTTTTAAGATTTTCCAAACTGTAATGGAGAAAGGACATAGCTTGAATAAGTGATAGGTCAATTATGTGTCTTTCTTGCATAGAGGGCAATGCCTCGATCCCTCCCATCCCTTTCTCTACAGCATGTTCCAGGTTAGAATTTTTCTTCTATCGTCAGCCAAATAAACAACTTTACTTTTAATTTAATCTTCCAATTCCACATGGAAAGTCTCTAGCTCTCCGCTTTTGAAAGGCTTTTGGAGAAAATAATACTTGAATAAAAGTTTTTTGTAGAAGGAACGTCTGACTTGTCTCTGCCTATCCACAGTAATTGATCAGTGTTATCCTGGATAAGTGCTCTCGAGTCAATAAGTGCTCTTATGTACATTTCCCACTCTAAAGCCAAATCACCCTCCAATCCTAGATCATCACTGGTCAACCAATAAGAAGAAGTAGGTTGATCATTAAGAGGATTATGCGCCTGTGCCAGTGTTTGAATATCCTTATCTCTTAATGCGTCATGTAGATGAGTTGTGAGAAAAGAGTTGTTCCCCATCCCCATAATCTGACCCTTTCCCAAAGCAATCAGATGTCATGTGTCCGGATTCCAGCTTAATCCATGCTCTAATAGGTATACCACCTTTAATAATCCACCCCATATTTTGGAGACACTGCTTTGTTGGAAAGACCTAGATCTAAGTCAGGTAGTCAGATTCATATTACAGAGATACTTATCAATGATAACGCTATGCCAAACTCCTTCACCCATAAGTAATCTCCAGAGAGTAATCGCTACCAATGATTTGCTGAAATCAAAAATATTAAGGATTCCCCAACCCCCCAATGACTTCGGGACTGATATCTCTCTTCCATAGGAAATGATGTGAGACACTATCTCTCTTCCATAGGAAATTATACATCAACTTCCTCATTGTGTTCAAAACCGAAATGGGAACAACAACCATAGACAACCAATAAATAGACTGGCTAGTTAACATTGCTTTCAACAAAGTTAAACGTCCACCTAAGGACAGTCACCTGTAGCACCAGTTGTTGATTCTTTTTTCAAAAAAAATTAGAAGCCAGTTCCATTCTTCGGGATGTTGAGCTCCAGCTTTGAGATAAAAACATAAGTATTTAAAACCCCACTCCAGCAATAAGAAATTAAAAGGGTATACAACTTTGTATGCAATGAGATCTTTTTCAGTTAGTCTAGCATAGTGAAAGGTAGATTTTTTCTATATTAATATGTAAACCTGAAGTTAAACAAAATAATTTCATAATCTTGTCAATCTCCCACAAGTCATGCATTTTAGCCTTTGTCAATATGACCACATCATAAACAAAAAGGATATGTAAGATTTTTATAGATCTAGAAACAGATATACCTGTCAATATCCCCGCATTTTGACTTTCTTTCAATAGGAGGCTCAATCCTTCCATAACTAAAATGAAGAGCAATGGTGACAAGGGATAGCCTTGATGCAATCCCCTACAACTCTTGAAGAAATCAGTAGCTTCTCCATTTACTAAGACTGAGTATGAGGTGGAGACGAAACAACTCATAATCCAGTTGGTCATATGAATTCCCATACCAATTTGAAGAAGGAGTAATCTCAACAAGTCCCAATTGACACAGTCATATTCTTTCTGTAGATCTAGCTTTAAGACCAATGACTTGATGTTCTTCTTTTTTATACTATGGATACACTCATGTACTGTACTTATGGCATCCTGTATCTGCCTCCCCTGTAGGAAACCCAACTTCTCCTCCGATAGTGATCTAGAGAGAAAAGGTTTAATACGATATGCAATAATCTTAGAGATAATCTTATAGCTCAGATTGCATAGTGAGATCGGTCGAAAATCTCCGAAGAGATGAGGATTATTTACTTTAGGAATCAAGGTGATAAAAGTGGAATTTAATGCTCCTATAATAAATCCTTTTTTCTAGACTCCTCCACCATTTCAAGCACATCCTCCCCAACAATGTCAAAGAACTCCTTGAAGAACTCGACTGTCCAGCCATCCGGGCCCGGACTTTTATCAACTTTAAACTTTGATAAAACTTTCTACAGTTCCTTCAAGTCAACCGGTTTGTATAAAGCCTCTGCTTCCAGATCATTTATCATCACTTTAAACAATGCAACAACCCTGACTTGATCTCTAATCGGTGGTCCCAACGGATCTTTATAAAATTCTTTAAAATGGTTAAAGGCAACCTTTTTTTTAATTTTCCTATCCATTGTGTGTGTGACCCTCCTCATCTTTTAACTCCCAAAGAAATTTACTATTCCTCCTGTAACTCGCATAATTATGGAAAAAAATTGTATTTTGGTCTCCGTTGAGTAACCAGATGGCATGACTGTGTTGACACCATTGTTCCTCTATTTCATGTAGGATTTTAATTCTTTCTTGTTCCAGTATCTTTAAGGATTGATCACCAAAATTATTATTAATGCCATCAGTCGTATTTTGAATTCTGGAGGAGATCTCCTTTTCCAATTCACAGAGCCTAAAAAAATTTTGAATCCTTTCTTCCTTTTGCCAGGTTCTTGTTAGAACTTTCAAATCCTTTAGTTTCTAGACTAGTCTCCTTCACCAACCAGCCTCTTGTAGATACTTGGGATCGCTCCAAAGCTTCTGCACAAGCTTAATGAAATCTTGGTCTGTGGACCACAGAGGGTTAAATTTGTAAGGAAAGGCTTTATAAATCAGAGGCGAATCAAGTTGTAGTATAATTGGAGCATGGTCGGAAATGTAGGGGAACTCAACCCATGCTCTATATACTCCCACTGATGCCAAAAGATCTTCAGAAATGAACAAGCAATCAAGTCTCTTCGCTATAGAATCTATTCCAGCTCGGCCATTTCGCCAGGTGGGCACCAAATTTCCAGGGTTGATGTCAATAAGATTGTTCTTGTGAAAATAATTAATAAAGAAACTGGCCAGCGTCCCCAAGGTAGTCGTACCGCCCCAGATCTCACCAGATGAAAGAGTCAAATTTAAGTCCCCTGCTAGGACTAAATTCCTTAGAGACAATAAACCAGACAATTCCAGCCTTTCCCAAAATGGTTTGCGCTCCATACACTGCCCGTAGATATTAAGAGGTGAGATCTGCCTCTTACTTTCCAAATCATTGCCTATCAATAACATCCCACCACATGTGAGATAAAGGACCAACTCAAAAAAATTCGGGTCCCATGAAACTAATAAACCACATGATTTACCCACTAAATTTACCGCACAACAATGCCATTTTGGTCTAAGAATGTGAAAGAATGCACGAGCTTTCACGTCATGAACTAAAGTCTCCTGGAGAAAAACGATATTTGGTCGGACTTTATCAAGGACTCCCCGGACAGAGGCTAATTTCAAGATGCCCCCTGTTCCCCTGATATTAAGTGAGAGTAATAACATTATTTGGACCTAGCAAGGGCCTTCAAATCTCTAAGGGCCCCACCATCGGTAGTAGAACATGTAACAGGCTCTAAAGCCTTCTCATTGGAAGCTTTCTTTCTATCACTACTAGTTTTTACCAGTGAATGCTCAATGCCTAGCCCCCTGGACCAGGCAAACTCTTTTCCAGCCTCCCCTACATTAGATCTTGGGTCACTGACTACTCCTTTTCCGGCCACGGAGTCCGTTTCCATTTTACCAATATAGACAAGTAATTTGACAGATGTATCATTACCTCGTATGAACGGGATTAGTGAGTCAAGTACCGCAGTAAGATTTGACTCCTCATCTTCTGGTTCTCGGTAACCAGGAAGAGTATTGATCGGATCCGTCTCAAGATGACTAAACCCGGAGCTACTAGTGGCCACATATGGGAAGGGAGGTTCATGGGAAGAGCTATGGACAGTATTATTGTTGGCTGACAAAACCTGATTGTCAGTTTGGTTCATAGGTTCCAAGACCCTATGATCAGTCTGGGGATTATTTAAAGGGTCAAGACCTCCAAAGGAACCTCCAGTATCTCCTGAAATCCCAGTCACATTAAAAGGTGGCGAGCCATCAACAACAATAACTCGCTTAAGCCAGTCTGAAGAAAGCACAACTTCTCTATCCCAAGTTGTCAAAGTATTATAAAAGGATGGGCAATAAGTTTGAATCTTACCTAGAATTGAAGAAGTATTCTCCCGAAAGCTAGAATCGTCGCCAGCAAAACCACATATACATAGAATCATCAGGTTGAGTGTAGAAATCTCTAATATTTTCTTGTGAGTCATCACTATACACCTTGCCTTTGCACTCACGACGAAGATGAGTAGTGCTTCTACAAAAGCTGTAGTGAAATGGGATCCCTAAGTAGTCAAGTTTCTGATGAAAATTATTGCCTCTCCACTCTATTTCAAGTGTTACAAGCAGTCTTTGATGCACATCCATTTCCACCAACACCTTGCCTACCTTTCTTGAAGCTACCGAAAGATTTGCATCATCAATCATAATGAATTTTCCTAGGGAGTCTCCAATGGCTTTCAACGCGCCAACATTCCATAAAAACCATGGCAAGCCCGGTAGCAAAACTCATATATGCCTTTGCGATAAATATTCAGTTTTCGGGTTAAATGTTATCCGCCATCTCTTTAGCATTAAACTGCTAGTTCCATTCACCCAGTATGAGTCTAACAAGAATGTTGTGTCTTCCGGGTTTTTACACAGAAAACCCAGCCATCCTTTTGATAAAGTGAAAATCTCTTGGACGTATCCAATAGTCGGGCGCCAAACCTTCTCTAACCAGGCAGAAAGTTTCTCGTCACACATACTATGGTAAGAAAATCTCCCTACGAGCCCGCACAGTGCTAACCTACAAGAGTCTTCTAGTCCAATGTCTGAGCCTAGAACCATTCTCTTTACCGATTTAGATGCTTTCCATTGTCTCCTACCTTTCCGAACATCTACACTAACAGAAGATTTCCGTCGAGGAGCCTGAAATTCTCCTCCACCAATATTATTTAGAGCACGAGACTTCATAACCTGGTTATGACCACCTAGAGCGTCTTTTGTAAGGGTTGGTAGATAGGTATCAAAAGAAGGCGTAAGGCCAGACTTAGAGCTACAATAGGGTTCCTTTGTTTTGGACGATAAGTCGGATGTTTCAGAAGACGATAACTTAGAGCTCGATAACAAACCCGAGGTAGTTAAGTTTGTAATTAATTCACCTTCCTGCCATAAATCATCCACGGGCTCACTCATTAAAGCATGTATCTCTGCATTTATAGTATCCAGTCTATTAAGCGCCATTTGGATACCACATGGGAATCGATGAGAAGGTTTAGCTAAAAACAAGGGTTAATATGACCCCACATCCCTAGAAAATAGCAATAATAAATGGAGGACTGACAAAAATTAAGAATACTCCACTTGTTAAGCACTACGACAATACTCCAATGTAAGCTTACAAGCTCTACAAGTAACCCGGGAAATGGGTTTAGTTTCCAAAAAGAAAAATTTAAGACTCTTAACTGGCTGAGAAAACCTCCAGGAACTAGTTCTATACTAAATTAATAGAGAGTTAAGAACAAGAAACTACAGTACATCAGACCTAGAGAAAGATTAGTCGCATAAAAAGTGTATAAAATAAAGATGTGTAAACAAAACTCTTAGACATACCCCAAGGTAAAACCAATTTGCGGTAGCTTCCATGGGTGCTCTGGTTAAAATCCCACGCAAAAAAAATTCAAATTCCATGGCTCCCAACAGTCCTCTACTCCACTCTCAAACTAAATGTCACTTAACACAATGAACTTTGTTCCTCTTCTTTACCTTTATCAAACATATCATGATATAATTTCCTTATCTTTGTTCCTCTTCTTTACCTTTATCAAACATATCATGATATAATTTCCTTATCCTGGATGAGCATCATTCCCTTTTAGCACTTCTTCATTTAATGAAAATATGGAGTTGATATTATGCACTTTAAAGACTACAATTTGTGCAAATATGCGTCTTAATCCGTGTCATGTATACATTGTTTTTATTAACCCTCTAAGGCCAAGGGCATGGACTATAGTGATGAGTTCATCGCTGACTTCAATTAGTTGAAGGTTGACTTCGCAAATTTTGTAAAAAAAGCTAATGTTTAACATAGGGAAATTTAAATAATTTAATTTTTTAATAAAATTTGTGGATTTGTCACAATTTCATTATCGGGAAGTTTGAAGGCATACCGGGCCATTTCTTCCCGCAATTTCTTG
Source organism: Picea sitchensis (assembly GCA_010110895.2). Classification (NCBI taxonomy): domain Eukaryota; kingdom Viridiplantae; phylum Streptophyta; class Pinopsida; order Pinales; family Pinaceae; genus Picea; species Picea sitchensis. Next base: position 13,743 of record SNQJ01S0147379.1, read on the forward strand.
TCGCTTTATAAATGATTTCTATAGTTTCATAATGTTTTGTGGCTCGATGCATGCACTCCATTTACCGAGACAAGATACCTAGCTGATATTTGCTTTTGAAAAACGGACGGCGGAGATATAGCCTCATGTAAACAAAGACCGGCCTCCTCAGAGTTTATTGTGTTCACCCAAAGACGAGATCTCTAATCCAATCCTCATCCGCGGCTCTCTCGAAGCTTCCGACGCTGGTTCAACATGTAACATCAAAATATTGCCACGCTTGCGCATATCATAATAATGGCCGCTAAATAAATTTAGCCTCTACCATGGGCGAAAGGTGGCAGTCTGCATTCATTTGCATGTGTCTCCACCGTAAATGTTACCTTTTCCGTGCATGTTTCAATGATAAATTCGATTCTAATACCAGATCGCTCATAAATGTCGATTTCCACGACTTCTCCTTTTCAAGCTAGATCTACGAAATTGTTCGCTGAACTTGTCATCCAGTTGGTTATTATACCCGAAAAATATGTGTTATTGCTCGAGGGCAGTTTCGGGTTATTGTTTGAGGGCAAGCAAGTCGTCGTGGGTTTCATATGATTTCTAGGGTTTGATATCATTTAGGTTCGAGTGTTTCATATGCCTACGGGGTTTAATATCATTTGGAATATGTGTTATTGCTACCATTTCTGGTTATTGCTTGAGGGCAAGCAAATCATCGAGTTCTTCACATGTTTTCTGAGGTTCGATATCATCTGGGTTCGAGTGTTTCATATGCCTACGGGATTTGATATCACGGTTCGAAAGTGTTTCATATGCCTAAGTGGGGTTTGATATCACGGCTTTGCTACAGGCAAGAGAGGACAAAGAAACAGTTGAAGAAATCGTGAGGACTGACAAAGCAAAACAGTAAAGGTCGGGTTTGGTGTTTCCCCGATATTTTATATTATGCATTGTTGACAGAAATGCAGGACTCTACGCCCCACGTGCAAAACAATTTCATTTCAAGGATTTGGTGATATACTCAATGTGTATATTGTAGACCAGAACGTATACACAGTGGATGTCGAGCTTCCACAATGAAGCACTAGTCATGTCTTCATGACCCAAATGCAAGAGGTTTAAACCCACATGCCCATAATCTTATTTTTTCTCAGATTTGATGTATATGTAATAATGATATGGTATTGGTAGATATAATGCGGATACAATTTCGCCGCTTAAGTCATACAAACAGGGCACTAATCCAATACACAGGGAATGAGAGGCCGCTACGCTTTCCAAGCAATTATTCGTTAACTGCCTTGTCTCTTTGTAGGTCCAAACATAAAATTCGGCTCGAACAAAGAAATTGAATACATATATATTGCGAGCCATGATTGTCTTACTTTTGTGTTGATTTGACAAGGACCATTGTAGACTTTGTGATCCAATAAAGCAGTGAAGTTGAAAAGGGGATCCAAACAAAGGCTTATATTGATATCAATTGCACAAGCTAGCAGAATTTGGAGCAGGGAATGAGCAGAAGATGAATACTACCATTGTATCGGGTGCCTAATCTTGCCATAGTAGGCCTTGAAACTATGTGGATATACACAACATAAATGGGTATTTGTGTTGTCATTCTGGGAAGTATATACTGTCCTAGCAAGCCTTAAAATCAAGTGGGAACATTCAAGACAAATGAGTATTAGCGTTGTCTCTTTTGTTATTCTGGCTCTTGCCCGCGGCCGCCTTCAGTCTTCTATAGAGTTTTTCTAGCGTCCGTATAATACATGATGCAATGAACTGGAAAGACTCCATTCCATCCTTCTATGTCAATCTGCTATGCCAGGGTGGATGGATTCATATTGCAATGCTATAACAATACTGTGAGGATTGAAGTGAACAAGCTTTACTACAATGTTCTCAGTTTCTCAGAAGATGGGATCATCATCGATCCTCTCCGATCTTCCTGTTCTAAAAATCTCAAGGGCTTCAATGTCAAAGGCACGAAGAACTATGCAATTTCTATCAACAACTTTGTCCAGTTCTCTGACTGCAAAAAGACGACAGGTTGTCTGCTGAAGTGCAATATTCCTATGCAGAGCAGCAATGAACAATTCCTGTTTGACAAGACATGCTGCTACCCCCTTCTGAATGGGACGATATGTCACCCTGGAGATTATGACTTCGCCACTTCGCCCGGTTGCAGTGTCAGATTTTCATTAGCTGGGTACTCACGCCCACATCGATCCATTTGGATGCAGAGCATGGGCTAAAGCTGGAGTGGGGTATTCTGGGCAATTGTGATGATATTCGCTGCAACCCCAATGCGGTCTGTGCAAACGCGGTAGCTTTAAAAGGTGTGAGGTCTACTTGTAAGGATGGCTATCAAGGAGATGGGTTTCATGAAGGCACTGGATGCGTAAGAGGCACCGCTAAGGTTTCTGGGGATTCTCCTACTTTGTTTGGTCATAAAACCGCTTACCATTGATTGAAATCCTGGAATTTCTCTCATCGATGAATTATCCTATGTTTGTTTTTTACCCATTACATTGAGCTCTCTCCCTCTTGGAGTAATTTCCATCCCATCTCCTTTCATTCTAACTAAAGGAAAGCGATTTTCTGCTGGGTCCGAAAACTGGTCTTTCAAACAGCCGGTACTTTGTGGAAAACCAAGAAAAGAGCTATTGACTCTCCCCAAGCTTTTCACCGGAATTGTCATTTATATTAAAAGCTTATATACGCTTTACGCAGAGTCAATGATGTCGATCTAACCCTCCTTACAAATGTTTTATGGAATCTAGTACATATGATATCGCAGAAATTGTACAGATCGAAATATTTACTTCATAATTTCGAGCTCAATATTCCAGAGCATATCTTGGGGAAGATTTTTTTAGTTTTCCTTTAGAGTTTGGGGCTTCCAGATTGAAGGTAAAATTTTCCTGAAATACAGCTTTTAAAACACGCAGCCCTTTTTCGATAGAAATAATTTAAATTAAAACTTAGACCTTCTCCGAGGCCGAGAACCCAACGTTGACTAATAAAATTTAAAGATGTCATAGATATTTCTGGGTGTTAGAAAAAATATGGAAAATATTTAGGGATTTCTTACTATAATTTCTAGATCCTAGGTTTGTAATGACTAACCTTATTTCGATCTCTTATTACACTAAGCTAACTATCACAAGTACTTTCAGTTTTTACAAATTTATTTCTATTACTACCTTTTTATGCAATTGCATATGGAATTTATTTATTTACAACAACTCTACTCTTTGCCAAATAATGGTGAAAAATGAGGAAACAAACTCAGAATCTAAGAAATAAATGACTAATCTCCCATGATAACATGATGCTACATGGGATCTAATTCATAGATATGAGTTTAGCGACCCAATACAGTTAAAAGCAGAGCTCTAAATTAATTGCTTCAAACAAGTTACATTTAGGGACCGGATTTTTTGCTTCCAAGATTTGCCTTCGTTCAATCTCAGCTGCGCAAGCGCCATTGTCAATTCTGGATCGTCCTCCAAATTCATCTTCAGCACTGCAATCTCCTCCTCCTGCTCCCAACTAATTTGTTTATCCTACTCCAATAAGAAGACGCTTTTTTTCATTTCTGATGGGAGGGGACGAATGAGGTCTCCAAAAAGGGGGAGTATTCTGGCGCCGGAGTTATACCGCCACAGCTTTATGCATGGAATTGGCCCCGCGTACTACCACCTCATCGGTTTAATTGTCTCTGCCCTCGGTCATGACATTGGTCACGTATGTAGTGACATGTTTTCTATGACATGCAAACTCGAACACATGGCAATGCACAACATTAATGAGCGTCGCCACCCCTGGCTCCTCCCATATCCGATGTAAATGTCAGAGTGAGAAATTATATGGTAAACTAAGTAATAACGCATATATTATATTATATTGCAATATATTTCATTTACCTTTTGTTGGGTTCCTGGCATTCCAATTATCGGGTGGATTTCATAAAGTCTGCCAATTGCACGATGATGTCATGGCAACTGGGCTGTGTGGGCGATTGAGATTTGACAGCTTTAATAAGGTTTCTGAGTAGTGGCACCGTTCTCTGGAACTTGTACCGAATATTATAGCTTTGTTTGAGATATTATGTCGAATCCACAGTCAAATCTAGCTTCGCGTTACAGTGTTTTACGTATTTATTTATAAATGTCAAAAGCATTGTAAAAGCAGACGTGACATTGTTGGTATTGCATTTCGTCAGATGTCTGTTTTGTTAAAATAAAAATATTTTGCCTAAAAGTTTGACCAAAGACCAAAATGGAACACATGGAGGACCTGAAGAATCGATATGACAGATCTATACACTCCTTTCAAAAGTTTAAACATACGCTCAATTGCTTAAAATATCTTTTTTTTTTTAAAAAGGAGGTACATGTCACTAAGATAATACATTTGGATTAGAAGTCAAACTGATTTGTTTTTAACCTAATTAAATGAATGCTTTTTATACAGTTATTAAATTGAAGATAATACATTTGGATTAGAAAGTCAAACTGATTTGTTTTTAACCCAATTAAAAGAATTGTTTTTTATGTAGTTTTAAAATTGAAATTTATAATAAACAATTTTAATGAACCCTTTTTCTAGGATTCCCTACAGGGATGTGGAAATTGATGATAAACATCACTATAAAATAGAGAATAACTCCAAACTAGTATAAATCAAAATGTTGAAGTATGTAATATAAGTTAATTTAGATTCATTTTTAATTCGGAAGAGAAAAGAAACTAAAGCTGGAGCTTTTTCATACTTAAAAGATTTGATATAAAAATAAAATTACTATGGTACTTTATATATATATATATTACAAGTAATATGACAAGAAAGAGGGTTTTAAGATTCTTTTAAACTCCAATTAAATTCATTTCATTTCAACTTAAATGGAAAATTTCATTAAAAATATTATAAAGAAGCATATCCTCGATTCATAAAATCGAAGGTATTTTTATCTTATAATTAGCTTAAAGAAGAACATCTACATTCTTAAAATAATAACATAGTGAAATAGAGTGTTTTGTATACCTCATAATAGTTGAAGGGGTTTTTCAAGTCGGATGGGTGTAGGCCTAGGGTTTATGTGGTCCGAGGTTTATGTTTTCAAGTCGGATGGGTGTAGGCCTAGGGTTGTGTAACTTTAGAGAACTATCATATTATTAATACATTTAATTTCTAGAGAATGGCAAATGTTTAATCGCACATTTCTTATTACTTTTACCTGTGAATTGATTTTAGCTAACATATTGTATGCATACTTATTCCCTTTGTGGGCCATTTTTGTAAATTCTAAACATTTTTTGAATATAATAATATCTTTAACTTCTTATTTTGACACGTATACTTCTAAGGTTTTTTTTATACTTTTCTCTAATGTAATATTTATAACTAATATAGCATTGTCTTTTTGCTTCAACCTTCTGTTTAAATTCACTTTTATAACTGTCATTGTTTTAGACTGTTTATATATTAGAAATAAGAAATTTTATATATCTATAATGCTATTGATCATTTTTAATAAGTTTTATCGTACACATGATAACAGATACTCATGTGATCATTTAATTAAATTGTATCGCTTAATTCCTAAGATTATTATCTTTTGACAAAAATATTCACTACTTGTGCATTTAGTTATATAAAGTTTCATTGTTCAACATGTATTTCCAACTAATTCTAAGAGGATCAGCATAAGCCATGCAACCCTTGTAAAATCCCACGCAAAAAAAATTCAAATTCCATGGCTCCCAACAGTCCTCTACTCCACTCTCAAACTAAATGTCACTTAACACAATGAACTTTGTTCCTCTTCTTTACCTTTATCAAACATATCATGATATAATTTCCTTATCATGGATGAGCATCATTCCCTTTTAGCACTTCTTCATTTAATGAAAATATGGAGTTGATATTATGCACTTTAAAGACTACAATTTGTGCAAATATGCGTCTTAATCCGTGTCATGTATACATTGTTTTTATTTAAATGGTATCATGTAATAACTATGTTTTATTACATTTCCGTTGTGTATGTTTGGCATATCTTAATGCAAATCTTAAATATTTAAAGATTTGTGTTTGTTATGACATATTTTAAATGCAAATCGTTTATATGTTTTTAAACTTGCTTGGTAGAGATTGAGCTCCATGTAGTGTTTAGCTTTAGAAGCTATCAATTTTAGTTTTTGAGGTTAACAATTTTGCATTTGATTGGGTGTTTTAAATTTTCAAAGGTTTTCGTCGGAATTGTATTGGACTCTTCTCTATAGTTTATAGTTCAAGAAGTTATTAAATTTAATAAAAATCTAGCCTTCTCCATTTTCATGCCTAAAAAATATTATTTATATAATGTTACAAAATATTATTATTTGGTTTATGAAGTTTTGATGAGTTTGAAAAGCATGTGAAATTTGTATTACCTCACAGGTTTTGATGAGTCTCGAAAGTGTGAAATTTTAATGGCCTCGTAATGTATTTGAATGTGAAATGTGTGAGTATTATACTAAAAATGTATTCATAAATGAATGGATCAAAGTACAACGTTTTTCAGCATTAACACCAACACTGAGTAAGTTTAATTCCTTTCAATAATACATGAGATACAAACCACATTGTAGGGGTGGGGGAATATGTCCATCTCTTTTAGGAAGAGATATGCAACCATTAAATGCATATGAAATTTGGAAAGTGCTTTTGCAATTTAACTCTAAAATCCTTTATATTATTTGAGCTCTTTAGATCCATGACTTTTTTACATGAGGCAGTGTTGTATGTGATGTGTGTACATAAATCATAGTACAACAAAACAACTATATTAGTTAACATATGTTGTTGAGACTGCATCAATATTAAGTAAGCATATGGGAGGCTTTTCAAAATTCAAACTGTGTGCAAGATGTTATATCAAATGTCTTACAAGTAGGTGTCGGTAAACGGAGTGGAGGCTTTCGGGGCTCTATGGCTAGGGTTTTGCTAGCCGCATCCCAAAAAACTCCAAGGAGAAGGGCGGGTGCGGACGAGAGCCTCTACAAGGGCGAGTGAGGGCTCTGTAGATGGCAGTGGTTTCTCAGGAAACGAATTTGAGGTCGAGCGTTTCCCAGCGGCAGTTGCCTCCTGTTCAGGGCCGAGCGTTTCCCTCCAGCGGTTGTCTCTTCAACGATGGCGGGTCCTATCCCCACCTATTGTTGTTTTTTCCTGGTCTCGGGTCTGCTTAAGCTGTGACTTCTAGTGGACCATCGGCGTGACTTCCGGTGGGTTCTCCCTTTGGTTTTGCTTTCTTCCAGGGCAACTTTTGTTTGGTGTTAGAGGGATTGACTCCGGGTGCGCACTGGTGGTTATTATCAAAGTTTGCGGTAGTGGCGGCTTCGGGGGTTTGTTGCAGCGTGAGTTTTTGTCTTCTCTTCAGTTTTTTCTGGACTCCCTTGACCTCTTCCTCCTTAGCAAGGTGTTTATGTTGCGGTTCTTCACTATTTGAAGCATGCTTGCAAATCTTTGGGATTTTGCTGGTGGAAGGGGCTCTTTTGTCCTTTTTCTTCCTCTTTTCAGAAGAGGTTTTGGGCAAGAGCTTTGACGTCCTCACTGGGGGCGTGTGGTGTTTTGGTTAACACTTTGAGGTCCTTTGGGGGCGTGCGACTTCTGGTTTATTTCTTTTCTGGTGTTTGATGGGGTTTTTTCCCTGTTCGAATCTCTTTTTGTAGCCTGCGTGCTTGTTTTCATCTCTGGTAACTTTCTGGTTTTTTGGGGGCTGTGGTAGTTTATGTTTATGAGCATGGTCTATGGACTAGGTTTGCTATGAACATCTGTATGGACAGGAAGATGTAAACAAATTATATTCACTAATATAATTGAGCAAATTGTAAAGTAAGCATATGGGAACCATATGCTAATTAAGTAAGCATATGGTTCCCATATGTTAGCTTGTTGATGAAGTAATTAAGAGCTACAAGGCAGTGCTAAAAACAATGACCCCATTGTGTAGCTCACATATAAAATAAGGATAAATATAATGATACAGATGGAAATCTTATGTGATACTTTGGATGCAAATCGAGATGATACAAATCTCAATTCCAAACTAAGTAATCAATGTCCTTTGAAAAACTATTAATATTCACATTTTCAAACTTCAAACGTTCCTATTAGAGACTACATTGCCTTGCATCACTTGTTTAGTCCAAAAAAAATATTAAAAAAAAATTACAAGTTTATTTTCATACCATTCATTTGATACATAAATATCATGTTTGGCCCCACCTTATATCACTTGTTTAGTCCAAAAAAAATATTAAAAAAATTTTACAAGTTTATTTTCATACCATTCATTTGATACATAAATATCATGTTTGGCCCCACCTTATAACCAATCAAGATTAAAAAAATAAAAAATAAAAAATTATCATTCCTCAATTAGATGTAAGGTATACTCCACTACGTCATCGTAGATCCCGTATTTTAAACTAACCTTCAATTCATGATTAAATTTATTTACTTATATTGAAAAGATATAATTTATTAAAGAAATTTAAAAAAAATTAAAATATTTTTATTTTTATTTTTTCAAACATATGATAAAAAAATAAAAATAATACAAAACTCACACAATTTTAAACACAAATTTTAAACTTAATAAATATCTATATTAATAACAAACTTTTTTAAATATATTTTATAAGAAAACAATTTATACTTTTATTAATATAACAAAATACATAACGAGATGCTTATGTCATTCATAAGTATTGTTTTTTTTTTGTTTGTTAATTTGTGCGGGACCTGTTGGCTACGCGATTAACTTGTGGCTTGAGAAACCGCGACTCAGGGGCATCTAAGCCATCAAAATCACTCGGAGATCGCACCCGGCCTGAGCCACACCAACCCTTAACATGGTTGGATTTTTTTGTCCCCGCAGGTTTCGAACCGGTGACTTTAACATCACGGAGTGGCTTAACAACACACTCC